>RYFJ01003334.1:0-48661 GCA_003991445.1 Oryza meyeriana var. granulata | reverse complement strand
GAACGACGTGTAGAGTTTGTCTTGTAGGTAAAGATGACACCTCAGTAGGTATATCATTGAATAGGCCTCACCCTCGGTTGATGGGCAAGCCTAGCGAGATGTACCCAAGTTAGAGTTTCATCTCTTAAACTGAATAACGAACAATGGTTAAAGATGTGATGATGACCAGATGGGTCTTGGTTAGCATTGGTCAGGCAAAAACTAATAAGCGTGTATACGCTACAGTGGATAATTTTATTGTAAGAATTAATTTGAATTACTAAAATTGCTTTAAAGGTTATTAAATGAAATAATTGCTTGCACCGGCAATAATACTTGGGCTACTCGGCGACCTGGAATTCGGTGGATTGCAGAAGGAACACGAGAGAATGATACTGTTCAGGCCCTCAATGATGAGTATACCCTACGTCCATTTGAGGTGTGTATTCCTATGAGGTGAGACTTTGTACAATGATCTGGTTTGCCCTCATGGGGCGCCGTGCCCACCTTTTATATTATAGGGGACAGGACGGTACAGGGTAAGATCTCCAGTCGATACGGCCAAGGGATTTCCTTATTAGAGATAGAATCCTATTTTCCGACTAAGGCTATGTTTCCTTATGTACAAGGCACAGCCTGCCGGGTGCTATCTTATCTCTAATTACATGATCTGGCCCATCCTTATCCGAGTGGCCCATGTGCTTGTAGTGAGGGTACCCGGGGGCCCATGGTTCCCACAGTAGCCCCTGAGACCGTCATAGTTGAGTCACAGCTGATGCCGAGTGCTCTTTCCTCCCGGTGAAGGTCTTACCGAGTGCGATGCTCCGAGTACTCTTTGTGCCGAGTAAGTCTTCCCGAGTCCTGCTGTCATGTCAGCTGGCAACGAGGCTATGAAGGGCTTCATGTAAATATATGAATAGTGTGCGCCGAATAGGGCGCACCTATTAGGTGTAGCCCCCGACTTTGTGCTTAATTGTGAAGACAATTAAACATAAAGTCAAAGATCTTACTTGGAAGTCTTTCCCGAGTAGATTACTGTGTACAAATTTGAGACTCTTCGGTATCATGTCAGGGCCGGAATATAATTTATAGTCTTGCCGAGTAGGAGACTACTCGTATATAGGACTCTTCGACTTATGTCAGTCGGAATATGATTTATAGTCTTTTCCGAGTGGCGTCCCACTCAAAAGCTAGACTCTTCCGCATCATGTCAGCGGAATAGATATTTATAGTCTCTCCGATAGTGCACTACTCGAAAGTTAGACTCTTCAGCGTCATGTCGGCTGAATAATGTTGCTCATGGCAACTGATGGCCATGCAGTAGGCCGAGTACCACTTTATGAAAATAAATCCATTACGTGGTCAGGTGTTCCCGAGAAGATCCAGCATCCCCAATTTTAATGAAGACCAGCTTGTGATCCTTGTAAGGATATATCCTCGAGACTGGTGGATAAACAGATACCCAAACATATATGTTTAGCAGTGAGGCTTTCATGAAGACATATCTGTTTACCTCATCGATTCCTGTGGTAGCACCAGCGTATAATTTCAACTCAGCCTGCGGGCGCCCACATGGAGCATGCTAACTGTAGGAATTCATGTCTTGTCGGCCCAATACCAACTGTGCAAGCCTGGGCCCATCTAGTCGGTTCAGGCTATAAAGGATGGGGAGAGAGAAAAAGATTCCATCGTCTTCCCAAAGCAGCCAATCTCTTCGTCTTCCACTTCGCGCCTAGCTTTTTCGCTCCGCCCGGCTAGGGTTAGCAGCAAGCCGTTCCCCACCCGGACTCGGGCGATTTCAATCCTCTTCGTTTATTCCAAGCCCCGATTTGCTTTCCCCCCAAATCTCAACACCTCTAGTCATGCCGAAGCGACGAATCCTGCGGGTGCGCCAGGAATTCTTGGCCGATCTCGGATTGCGCTCGGTGAAGCTGAGACGCTGGAGAGCGAGCTGAAGTTGCCCAGCCAAGAAGTGATCCGTTGGCGGTCGGCGAGGATGAGTCGAGCCCCAACCCCCGGCTGGTGAACGGTAGTTTTCGCTTTCTTTTGATCGGGGCTTGTGTCTTCCGTCGTCTGATTTCTTCCGCCGCATCCTTGATTTCTACGGGCTGGAGTTGGTGCATTTAATCCCATACTCGATCCTTCAGATCTCCATATTCGTTACTCTTTGCGAGTGCTTTCTGGGTGTTGAGCCCCATTTCATCCTCTTTCCGACACTTGTTCCATGTCAAGCCCCAGCCTTCCAAGAGTAATATCAGTTGTGATTGGGGGCTGCTCTTCAACTAAGGAGTGACGGAAGAAAACATATATCGATTTGCCCTTGAAATCTTCTCTGAAGGGCTGGCACAAGGAGTGGTTTTACGCCCGCCGATCTAGCTCCTTCTTGCGCCCAGTTTACTGGTATGCGCCGGCGGTGTTGCCAAGCTGGTCTTCGAGCCAACCTTTGAAGAACTGGGCCAAGCACATATATTGCTGACGAAGATAGATGACCTCAAGAGGCCGGCTTGACGGGCCCTGGGTGGCTCGTCGTTCCTGACGAGCGCGTCAGCTGCTGAAGTTCGAGAAGCGCTTTCTGCTGGGCCTTCAAAGGTAAACACGATCCCGACCGGGTGAGCAGCGAGACGGCGGACAAGGGGGCAGTGACCGATACCCTGTTTGGCTACTTCTCTAAAGAGGTCGTTGCCACCGAAGATGATAACCGCCGAGTTGCCGCCTATAGCTTCATCCAGCCGCGGACCAAGGTAACCTTCTACCTTCTTCTGTGGTGAACGCCTGTGGAATGGTGATTGTTCAACCTTGCGTGATGGTATCTTGTCGACTTGCTTGTAGTGGCTTGAGGAATTTGATGAAGACTCTCGTCCATTGTCTGCGGTCGCGTCGAGGAAGAGGCCGAGGAGTCCCTCTGATGCCCAACCCGACTCCAAGAGAGCGGGGAAGAAACCGATTTTATATCGGGGCGAGGGGGCCATGACAGCGCGCGCCGTGAGTGGCAGCTTGAAGATAAAGGACACTGCTGCCACAACGCCCACGCGGTCGAGTCCCAGGCTGAGATCAGCAGGCTTGGGGCTCGACGTTGTCGTACTCAGCCACAGCGCCGCCAAGGGGCCAACCAGAACAGAGGCCGATTGAGGCGAGGAACCCGAACCAACCATACCAGAGTCGAGGCCGACTCAATCCGATATGCCTCTGCCATCGATGACACCGACCGGGGCGAGTGCCGATGCTAGCGCTTCGCCGGGGAGCAGGCAGGCTGGCAGGAAGCTGAAGTTCTCCAAGAGCTGCGCTACTCCGAGCCCTCTGTAGTCGTTGTATGTTACAATACAGTCCTGATGTCTTGTTTCGTTGTGCAGGAAGCGGGCCGATATCGACCTCAAAAAGGTTGACCCATCTGCTCCACTTGATGAGTCCGCCCCAGCCGAGCCAGCGGCAGCGAACACACCTGCTGAGCCGGCGGCCAGCCCGGTCGCTGAGACCGAGGTGGCTCCGACTACAGGGCCACTACCGCCACTCGACCAAGAGGTGGCTGTTGAAACTGAGGCCCCAGCCCCCGAGGCCCCAGACCACGAGCTCTTGGCTAATCTGTGGTGCAGACCTCGAAGCGGAGTTAAAGACCCGAGCGAAGAGGGAGTCGCAGCTGAAGGAGGCCGAAGAAGCCAAGGCCGAGCTTGAAAGGGTCAAGGCCGACCTAACAAAGGCCAACACCGAGCTTGACCGGGAGAAGTCCGAGTTGGAGAAGGCCGTCGTCAAGCTCGGTAAGGAGAAGGCCGAACTGGAGAAGACCGTGGCCGGGTGGGAGGCCGACTACAAAAGTAAGTCCTCAACCCGACTGTGATCTCAGCCAATACATTAGTCACCCTGTGTGTAGCCGAATCTGACAAGCTTACTTGCCGGCCGATCTGGGCAGGCATGAGAGCCAACGTCCAGGCCCAGTACCGGTTCTACACGGAGGAGATAAGGTCAATCAGGGAGTCACGGGAGGCCCTCGTCGGGTCCGTGAAAGGGCTCCTTGACCTTGTAGATCCCCGCCCAGTGGGGACCAGCTGTAGCCAGAATTCCTCAAATAATGGGCGTCTCGAGGACGCGCCGAGTGCCCTGAAAAGGTACTCAGACGAGCGGGTTGCCGCCGGCGTGGCCCAGACCCTAGCAATGACCAAGTCCATCTACCCGAGGGCGGACATTGAGGCCATCAGGGAGGGATTTTCCGAGGAGACGACGCCCGAGGAAGCGCTGGAGCTGATCTCACAGGCGAAGCCGACTGCTGAAGCGATTACCCGAGACCTGGGTCTGTAAAGGCAATACATTTGTAGTCGGTGATATATATATGCTTTCATATACGATCATGTGTAAATATGTGTCGTGCCGCCAAACTTATTATTCGGTTGTCATTAGCTTTGCCCGACCATGTAGGATGCACCGAGTTAATTCGATAGAACTTGATAAAAACGTTCGGGAGTAAGATGCTATACTCGGGCGAACGCATCAGTCGTGGCAAGGGCTTCATAACCGGGGTGAAATAAGCTTGTATGTTATGACAGAACACATAGTATACATGCAGCCCGACTCACTACTCGATTGGAACAAGCGGCGTAGTGAGTCAGGAAAAACTGTACGCATGGAAATGTAAAACTCAGGTATAGAAAGGACGTAGCTGTTCTATATTCCATGAGTTGGTGATGGAGACGCCGTCTTCGGTCTTCAGTCGATAGGCGCCTGGCCGCGTGACCTCGGCTATAATGAACGGCCCTTCCCAGATGGGGATAGTTTGTGCTGTCCTTGGTGGTTGTATCTTCCTTAGAACGAGATCCGCCGACCAAAAAGGCGCGGCCATGGACATTGCAATTGTGGTAGCGACGCAGGCCTTGAAGATACCTTGCCGACTGGATTGTTGCGGCGTCTCTTGCTTCTTCCAGCTGATCTAATTCGATCAGTCGGGTGCCGTTGGAGTCGTCCTCGGAGTAAGCCCGGACTCGCGGAGAGCCGAACTGTATCTCTGTCGGTAGCATGGCCTCGGTGCCGTAGACCAGGAAGAAAGGGATGCCCTGTGCCCCGACTAACCGTGGTTCTGAGAGACAGAGAACGGATGGTAGTTCTTGTACCCACCGACCCGCATATGGTTGTAGTCGGTCATATCCTGCCTTGATGCCTTGTAGGATCATGCCGTTGGCTCGCTCAACCTGCCCGTTGCTCCGCGGGTGTGCCACAGATGCATAACAGATCTTGATCCGAAGTCGTCGCAGAAATCTTGGAATAGGCCCGCCGCGAACTGAGTGCCGTTGTCAGTTATGATGCGGTTAGGGACCCCAAACTGGATTATGTATACTCAGGATGAAGTCCTTTGCTCGTGCCGCTGGTGATGTGCGACGGGTTTAGCCTCAATCCACTTGGTGAATTTATCCACTGCGACGAATAATGCGTGAACCCTCCTGGCGCTTTCTTGAATGGCCCGACCATGTCGAGCCCCATACTGCGAATGGCCAGGAGATGGGGATAGTCTGGAGTTCCTAGGCGGGGAGATTTGTCTGTCTTGCGAAGAACTGGCAACCCTCGCACTTGCTAACGATGTCTTTGGCGTCTGCTGACTGCGGTGGGCCAGAAGAATCCCTGCCGGTAAGCCTTTCCGACTAACGTCCTGGATGCAGCGTGGTTGCCACATATGCCGAGTGGATTGAATGCAGGATCTGCTTGCTTCCTCGGTGTGACACAGTGCATGAGGACACCGGATGCGCTCCTTCGGTATAGGTCTTTCTCCGACTAGCAGGAAGCTTTTGCTTCGATGCTTGATCTGCTCGGCTTGATGCGATCTTCTGGGAGTTCATCGTCCAGGAGGAATTTGAGAACAGGACCCCTCCAGTCTTGACATATGTGCAGCACTTCGTCGGTGGTCGGGTAGGCTCGCCTCCCGACTGTCTTGTGCCGGTTTCTTCTTGACTGATGGCTCATAAGTTCTCGACAAAGATTCCAGTCGGAACCACTTCTCGCTTGGATCCCATGTTTGCCAGCTCATCTGCGCGTCGTTGTATTGACGCAGGACGTGTGTGATTTCCAAGCCCATCGAACTTGTTTTCCAACTTGCGGACCTCTGACAGTATGCCGCCATTGTGTCGTTGAGACAGGTCCAGTCTTTCATGACTTGGTTGACCACGAGTTGGGAGTCTCCGCGCACAAACCAGTCGACGTATGCCGAGTGATATGGCGATGCGGAGCCCGTGAACAAGAGCCTCGTACTCGGCGACGTTGTGGGAAGCCAGGAAGTGGATTTGTAGTACGTACTTCAACTTTTCGCCAAGTGGGGAAGTCAGTATGACTCCAGCCCCGGCACCGCCGATCCGTAGGGACCGTCGAAGTACATTGTCCAGTACTCTAGCTTTGTTGTTGGTGTTGGGAGTTGAACTTCTGTCCACTCGCCACGAAGTCGGCTAGAGCTTGAGATTGATAGCTGTCCGTGGCTGAAGTGATGTCAAACGCCATCAGCTCGAGTGCCATTTAGCGATCCGGCCGGTGGCCTCGTGATTATGAAGGACATCCCCGAGTGTGGAAACGCTGTGACCACCGTGACTTGATGTGCTTGAAGTAGTGCACCAACTTTTGGACTGTGATGAGTAGGCCGTATAGCAGCTTCTGGACCTGCGGGTATCTTGTTTTGGAGTCGGCAAGGACCTCGCTGAAAATAGATTGGCCGTTGTATTTCTGAAATGACCCTATTCGGATCGCTCCACTACCAGCACCGTGCTGACTACCTGTGTTGTTGCCGCCAGATAAAGCATTAGTGGTTCCTGGGCAGGGGTGACGCCAGCACGGGGGTGATGTGAGGAATTCTTTGAAGTCTTCGAAGGGCTAGTTGGGCTTCCGGGGTCCACTGAAAGGTGTCCGCCTTTTTGAGGAGCTTGAAGAAGGGCATGCCCCGTTCGCCCAGTCGGAGATAAACCGACTGAGTGCGGCCATGCAGCCTGTCAGCTTCTGGACGTCTTTAAGGTTGGTCGGGGGCGCCATGTTCTTGATGGCGTTGACTTTCTCCAGGTTAGCCTCGATGCCGCGGTGCGGAGACGATGAAGCCGAGTAACTTCCAGACGGCACCCCGAAGGCGCACTTGTCCGGGTTCAACTTCATCTTGAATCTTCGAAGGTTTTGGAAGGTTTCTTCCAAGTCGGCAATGAGGTCTTTTCTGGACTTGGACTTGATCACCACATCGTCGACGTAGGCTTCCACGTTGCGCCCGATCTTAGTGTGCAGACACCGCTGAATAGCCCTTTGGTAGGTTGCGCCTGCGTTTTTCAGACTGAACGGCATTGTGATATAGCAATACGCTCCAAACGGCGTGATGAAAGATGTTTTTAAACAGTCTTGTTCCCTCAAGCTAATTTGATGATATCCCGAGTAACAGTCGAGAAAACTGAGTAGGTCGCACCCCGCCGTGGAGTCAACCACCTGATCTATCCTGGGAAGACCAAATGGGTCCTTGGGGCACGCTTTGTTGAGGTCGGTGTAGTCGACGCACATGCGCCATTTACCGTTTTTCTTCCGGACCAGGACTGGGTTGGCCAGCCAGTCCGGGTGGTAGACTTCCTTGATGAAGCCGGCTGCGAGGAGCTTGGTGATTTCCTCCCGGATAGCATCCTTGCGGTCTTGAGCGAAGCGCCGCAGCCGTTGCTGGACCGGCTTGGCGTCTGGCTTGACGTGTAGGGCGTGCTCGATCACCTCCCTTGGTACGCCCGGCATGTCGGACGGTTTCCACGCGAAGATATTCTTTGTTGGCTTGGAGGAAGGTGACGAGCGCGTCTTCCTATTTGGGGTCGAGTCCGGTCCCGACTAAGGCAGTCTTGGAGGGGTCGGAAGGGTCCAGGGGGATCTTCTTCGTGTCAGAGTCCGCTGAAATTCCCGACTTCGCTGCTTTTTTCGCCGGAACTGGATCTTAATCGACTTCAGATGTAGCGGCTTGCCGGATGCTGTCGCGCCCGACTGCCGCTTCTTGTGTTTGAGCTAGCTCGCAGCTTTCCTTGTCGCAGGTGAGGGCTTGCTTAGCGTCGCTGCGGAGGGAGAGGACTCCTGCTGGCCCGGGCATCTTCAGCACCATGTACGTGTAGTGCGGTATCGCCATGAATTTCGCGAGGGCGGGTTGTCCGAGTATCGCGTGATACGCGGTCTCGAAGTCGGCGACCTCAAAGGAGATGTTTTTTGCACGGAAGTTGTCCCGCGTGCCGAAGGTCACCAGCAAGGTTATTTGCCCGAGTGGGGTTGATGACAAGCCGGGGATTATCCCATGGAAGGGCGCGGTGCTCGGCCGTAGTTCTGAACGAGGAATTCTCATCTCGTCCAAAGTCTTGGCGAACAGGATGTTGAGCGCACTGCCTCCGTCGATGAGGGTTTTCTTCAGCCTAATATTTCTGACGACCGGATCCAGGACGAGTGGGTATCGTCCCGGGTGGGAAATCCGATCTGGGTGATCTGCGCGGTTGAAGGTGATAGCCATCTCTGACCAGCGCAAGTATTGGGGGGTATCCGTTGTGGAGACCGCGTTAATGTCCCGCGCTGATAGCTTCTGCTTGCGCTTGGATTCGTATGCGAGTGGCCCCCCGAAGATGTGGTTGAGTTCGGCTTGGGGGTCCTGGAAATTATCAGCCGGACCCGAGTCTGGCTTGTCCTTGTCCTTGTTGGCGCCAGACGATGAAGCTTACTCGGAGGCAAACTTCTTGAGCATGTGGCAGTCCTTGGCCGCGTGCCGGCCCTTGGGGTGAAAGGGGCAAGGCCCGCTCATGACTTTCTGATAGTCGTTATTCCGCTGGGGCCGCGATCGATTGCGCTCCATGTTAGCCACCTCGTTGTCCGACTTCCGCTTGCGGCTGCCAGGCTTGTTCTGAGGCGGCTCGTTGTCGGCTTTCGCCCTGTTGTCTTTTTGTCAGGGTCTCTCTTCTCGTCGAAGGCCTCTGCGACGGCTTCAGCCGAGTCGGCGTATTTGTGGCCATTGTCGAAGAGAGTCCGGACGGTGGATGGTGGCTTTCGAGTGAACTTCGCGATGAGCGGGGCGTCTTTTACTTCCTTGCGGAAGGCAGCGATGACGACCTCGTCTTTGATGCTGGCAACCCTCGCACTTGCGAACGATGTCTTTGGCGTCTGTGACTGCGGTGGGCCAGAAGAACCCCTACCTGGCGCGCCAACTGTCGATGCTTGGGATTTGATTGCACTTCTCGGAAAACCTTTTGATGAATTCACGTAGAGACTCGTTCTTTTTCTGATGCAGCTGGTAAAGGTCGTGCTCAAAAGCCGGTCTCTCGTAGGTCCCCTGGAAGTTAGCGATGAACCGCTCCCTGAGTTGTCCCCAGGAACCGATCGACCGCCTTGGGAGGCCTGTCAGCCATGTCCTCGCCGAGTCGGATAATGCGACTGGGAGGTAGTTAGCCATGGCTCTGCTGTCGCCCCCAGCAGCTTGAACTGCTAGGACGTAAACGGTGAGCCAGGACTCTGGGTTGGTCTTGCCGTCGTACTTTTCGATTCCGGTAGGCTTAAAGCCGACTGGCCAGCGGACGTCCTGTAACTCCCGAGTAAAGGCTGGAATGCCTTCATTATCGTGAGGACTTGGGCTTTGGTTTTGGCGGTGTAGCCGCTCGTAGTGGAGACCGAAGCGCTCGTGTTCATCCTCCAGTCGGCGGCGTTCATCCTCTTCGCGTTCTTCGCGCCGGGCCCTTAGGGTGTGGCGAAGATCGCGTTGTAATCGCAATCGGAGGTCTTGATTGGGTCGGCGGTCGTATTGGTGACGCCGCCGGTTGTCGTAGTTGGTATTGCCGAGTGTTGTTTGGCGGGACTCTTCGTGCTGTCGGTGGAGCCGGCCGCCGTTCGTCGTGCTGATGCAGATGACTCCGCCGCTGGAGAGCCCGTTCGATGGGTCGGTATGTGAGTGTTGCCTGACTGTTCTTGCTGCTGGCAGGCGGCAGCAGTAATCATCGCCTTGATCTTGGCGATAGTTGGTGTGGCCTGATGATCCGGCCCAAGCTGGAGCGTGTCCAGCAGAGTTGCGGCGGCCACGACGTTCTGTTGTGGTGTGACGAAGACATCGTGGTCACCGACTTTTGGTTTGGAGGATTTGCTGGCTGGGCGGCTCGCCCAGCTGTCGAACCCGTCATTGGCGAGCTTTGTCGGTTGGCCTCCTCTTGTTGTTGTAGTCGCGCGCGCCTCCTCTTGCTGCTCCTCTTGTAGTCGGCAACCCTCACCTCGGAAGGTGGCGTTGAAGCATGAAGATCATCGCGGGAGGAGGAAGCTTGCCAAGGTGGAGTCCGAGTTGATGCTCGAAAGTGAACCACCATCCGATTTAGTGTTGGACTCCGAGTAGTTTATCGGAGTTAGGACGACTCCGACACTCCCTAGATCCAATCTGAAACGGTGCATGACCGTGTCCAAACTGAATCGCTGGAGGTCGGGTCTGCTGCGCGGGTTGTAGAATGCACAGGTCGCCGAATCCGTACGGGAGATTGACGATCATCTCCCCCTCTCGGCCAAAAAAAAAAAAAAACCCCCCCCCCCCCCCCCAACGCGCTGGCTCAAGGCCTAGCGCGAGTCGGCACGCCGAAGGAGAGAGTTGTCCCGATGTCCGCGCGATGTGAGGGGACTGTCATCAGTAGATCGTCGAAGGAGATAGCGACGTCCCTAGGGGCCGACTGGCGCAACGCCGGCTAGCTCCTCAGCTGGCAAGATCGGATCTGCCTCAGCCAAGGAAAGGTGCCGAGTTGATTCGGCCGACGAAATCAAGGCTCCCGAAGGTGATGGTTCTCCATTGGAGAACTTGTCGCCCTTGACTCCGTTGATGGATCATCGAATCTGTTGATGAAGAATTCGCCGGCCCCTACCTGGCGCGCCAACTTGTCGATGCTTTGCACCGGCAATAATACTATGGGGCTACTCGGCGACCTGGAATTCGGTGGATTGCAGAGGAACACCCGGGAGAATTATACTGGTTCAGGCCCTCAATGTGAGTAATACCCTACGTCTAGTTGAGGTGTTATTCCTCTGAGGTGGATTTGTGATCAATGATCTGGTGTGCCCTCATGGGGCGCCTGCCTCCCTTTCTATACTTAGGGGACAGGGGTACATGGTAAGGATCCCAGTCGGATACGACCAAGGGATTTCCTTATTAGAGATAGAATCCTATCCGACTAAGGCTATGTTTCCTTATTGTACAAGGCACAGCCTGCCGGGTGACTATCTTATCTCTAATTACATGATCTCCCCATCACTCTATCCGAGTGGACATGTGCTTGTAGTGAGGTACCCGGGGCCCATGGCTCCCACACTTATACTCCTTTAGCATTATTTGTGCATTATTCCGGGGTATGATTTATTGAGTACGTTGGCAGTACTCAGTCTTGCTCAATTTATCCCCAATCCATATGCAAGAGTACCCTAGTGATGAAGACTCTCGATGGTCTAGCTCGTACCTGCCTCTTGTGCCTATGGCCTAGTCCCCCACGGTCTTTTAGTTACAAACTTGTACTGTTTATCTTTGCTTGTCCGGGCCTTTGGTCGCCCATGTAATAATTTAAACTATAACATCGCTTCCGTATGTGTACTCTGATATTATACAATTTTGTATCATGTACCTCGCCTCCTAGGACGAGGATTAATACACTTGCGTATGGAAATTGTTGTGTGATTTCCAGCGCGCACAAGTTGGTATCAGAGCCCCTTGACCCTAGGATGAGCCAGATGACCCAGCCTTAGGAAAATATTTTTACAAATGAAAAATTTGATAATTGTTGAAAATTTATTCTTTCTATCTTGCTCTACTTATTTCTTAACCAAACTTTTTGTTCATTGACTTTTTCTTTTTACTTTGGAAATGTTGTAGATGGCGCCACCTCTCACTCATCTTGGCTTGGACTTGCGAGGTTTTGTCCTTGAGCTGCGCAGCATGCGCATGGCCTTGGGCTATACCTAGGAGGTGGAGTACACGGTACCAAGTTACATGTTGTGGACGGTGACGACGACTCCCCTCGTGCTGCCTGGGTGGTGACCACCTCGCTCCTCGCTAGCTCCTCTCACCGTTCCGTGTACCTCTTTTCCTCGTGAGCAAGTTACGGCATGAGAAGACACCTTCGCCACCACATGCCAGACCGCGGCACTTCTGGCCATTGGGTTGCTTCACCAGCACTACCAGGGAGAGTTGCAGTACACTCCCTACCGCTTCCACCCACGGCGTTTGGACCCTGTAGTCTACTCTAGCTTTAGAGACACCGACAGGGAGGACGACACCACTATCATGCACTTGGCACAGATGGTGGCAGCCGACGACACTGCTCGCGTTGGCTTCCACTAGCTCGTGCCTCGGGGGATGGTGCAGAACAACATGAAGATCTTAGAGCTGCGTCAGGAAAATTTGAAGCTCAAGAAGGAGTTGGACGCCATGGAGGAGGAACTATGCTAGCTCAAGATTGCACAGGGTCAGATCTGCCACCCCAAGCTCCGTCGTGTCTCCCGCAGCATCAAGATCACAGCACGCAAGAGCACCTCCAAGCCAGTGATCATCCACCAGTCTCTTGCAGAGGCTAGGTTCTTGGAGCCCCGTCGCGTGGAGTAGGAGCCTTTTGTTCCTCGGGAGAATGGTGATGGGGACGAGGTGCCCGATCTTTCGATGAGATTGATAACTATCGATTTGTTGGTGGAGATGACCCTGGCAATCCAACTACAAATGCACGACGTCGCTTGCACCTTAGCAATCGCTGAACCAACTCCGAGATGTTATTGACCTCGCTGGAGGCGTGATCAACCTGAACACAAAGTTTAATCCCTACAAGCAATCGAAGAACTAGCAAGAATAGGACGTAGGCAATCTGATATTGCGAATATGAATGAAGCATAGGTTGTATGGTGAAAACAAGGTTGGGATTCCAAAGCTGTCTTGACAAGTGGCCATTCGACACAACCGAAGAACAGAAGTTTGCACAATGGCTAAACCTAAACTCAATAAAATCCACCTTCTAGCAAAGGAGGCGGTGGCTCCTTTATAGGGAATGACCAGGGGTGGCATCTACAGTGCACGCCCTAGGGTTACAAGGCCCATGGGCCCAAATGATAGTGATGCAGCACCCTTTTGACTCGGACTCAAAAACCAATGTGGACTATTTTGATGATTGCGGCTGGCTCAGATGGAATTTGAAGATAAGGTTGGATCCGTTGGAAAGTAGACTTGATAAGCTTTCCATGAAGTACAAGAACATACCAAACAGAGTCCGTATGAGGAAGTTATGCCTGTTTGAACTTATTACCATCGCTGCAGTCCGAATCTGATTCCAAACCGAGTCCAACTCGAATTCTTGCTTGACTTGGTCCCAAAGTGGCGTGGTATCCTTCATTATTCCTTCCATGCATGTCCATGACTCCATGTCCCTTTCCTTCGTCCTTTCCTAGGTTCCTAAATACAATTAAATCACTTGCATTAGGTAGTGGTAGCGGTCTATTCTCAGTAACATATGAAACTAGGAATGAATTCACCTGGTAATTAAGTTGACGAACACGAGCTCGAGTAAGTGGACCTTGCTGTGGATAATTAAGTGGTCCTTGCTGTGGATGAGTTGTATCCACGGAAGGGATATCCTCATCATCCTCCCCTTCTTGCATTTGAGTCGTTCGCGACTCAAAGTCGTCCTCTTCTCCTAAGTAGGGCTTCAAATCTGCAATGTTAAATATATGACTAACCTGAAAATCTATAGGTAGTTCAATCTTGTATGCATTATCATTAATCTTTTCTAACACCTTGAAAGGACCATCAGCTCGTGGCATCAATTTAGATTTTCTGAACTCAGGGAACCTATCTTTTCGTAAGTGTAACCAAACAAGATCCCCAGGTTCAAAAGTTAAATGTTTCCTTCCCTGACTACCAGCAAGTTTATATTTAGCATTCATGCGCTCTATATTCTCCTTAGTTGTCTCGTGCATTTTTAAAATTAATTCAGCACGTTGTTTAGCATCGGGGTTCAATTTCTCCGAAGATGGGATAAGCGTTAAATCAATACGAGCACGAGGCACAAAACCATAAACAACTTCAAAAGGGCACATCTTTGTAGTAGAATGCAAAGAATGATTGTAAGCAAACTCAATATGAGGCAAGCATTCTTCCCACATTTTTAAATTTCTTTTCAACACAGCCCTAAGCATTGTAGACAAAGTTCTATTCACAACCTCAGTTTGTCCATCAGTTTGGGGATGACAATAGTAGAAAATAGCAGCTTAGTCCCCAATTTACCCCATCAAGTTCTCCAAAAATGGCTAAGGAATTTAGCATCACGATCTGAAACTATAGTATGAGGCACACCATGCAAGAGAATAACTTCACGAAAGAATAAATCAGCAATATGGGTAGCATCATCGCTCTTATGGCATGGTATAAAATGGGCCATCTTAGAGAATCTATCAACAACCACGAAGATACTATCCCTCCCCTTATTTGTTCTAGGCAATCCTAAAACAAAGTCCATCGAAATATCTTCCCACGGAACGCTAGGAATGGGTAAGGGCATGTATAAACCATGAGGATTAAGTCGTGACTTAGCTCTTTGACATGTAGTGCAGCGAGCAATGTAGCGCTCGATGTCCTGCCTCATCTTTGGCCAAAAGAAATGAGCGCAAGGATATCTTCCATTTTCTTCACACCAAAATGTCCCATCAATCCACCTCCATGTGCTTCCTGTAACAACAACAAACGAACAGAACTAGTAGGAATGCACAACCTGTTGGTTCTAAACACGAACCCATCATTAATGAAAAATTTATTCCACATTTTCCCTTCTTTACAATGCATTAGTATTTCCGCAAAATCAGGATCATGCACATATTGCTCTCTAATAGTCTCTAATCCAAAAATTTTGAAGTCAAGTTGTGATAACATGGCATATCTCCTAGACAAAGCATCAGCAATCACATTCTCCTTTCCCTTCTTGCGCTTTATAACATAGGGAAAAGACTCAATAAATTCAACCCACTTTGCATGTCTGTGGTTCAATTTACCTTGACTCCAAATGTGTTTTAAAGATTCATGATCAGAATGTATAACAAATTCTTTGGGCCATAAATAATGTTGCCAAGTTTCTAAAGTTCAAACAAGTGCATATAACTCCTTATCATAAGTAGAATAGTTCAAACTAGGCCCACTCAATTTCTCACTGAAGTATGCTATAGGTTTGCCTTCTTTTAACAACACACCACCTAAACAAATTCTGCTTGCATCACATTCTAGTTCAAAAGTCTTATTGAAATCGGGAAGTTGGAGGAGAGGTGCATGTGTTAACTTATCTTTCAACGTCGTGAAGGCATTCTCCTATGCGGCACTCCAAACAAATGGCATGCCCTTCTTCTAAGCTCATTCAATGGTGCAGCGATGGTGCTGAAATCCTTTACAAAGCGACAGTAGAACCTAGCAAGTCCTAAGAAGCTCCGCACCCGTGTGACCGTGTTAGGAGTTGGCCAACTCTGGATTGCTTCAACCTTGGCTGGATCAACTTCAATTCCCTATGGAGTAACAACATAGCCAAGAAACGAGACTCGATTGGTGCAAAAGGTGCACTTCTCAAGGTTACCAAATAAACGTTCATCATGTAAAGCATTAAAAACAGCACGTTGTGGAGGCCATGGGCCCCGGGTACCTCACCACCAGCATATGGGCCACTCGGGTAGAGGATGGGCCGAATTATGTAATTAGAGATAAGATAACACCCGGCAGGCTTTACCTTGTATGATAAGGAAAACAGGCTTAGTCGGATAAGTTTCTATCTCTAAGAAGGAAATCCCTTGGCTGTATCCGGCTGGCATCCTTGTCATGTACCCCTGTCCCATAGTATATAAAGGGAGACAGGGTGCCCCATGAGGGCACGGAAGATCATTGATCGACATAACCTCTTAGAGGAATAACACCACAACTGGACGTAGGGTATTACCTCTCATCGAGGGCCTGAACTAGTATAAAATCTCTTTGCGTTCCTCTGCAATCCACCGAGTTTCCCCTTGCCGAGTAGCCCTATAGTTCTATTGCCGGTGTAAAACATTGACAATTGGCGCGCCAGGTAGGGGCCTCGGTGCAATCTACATCCAAGATCTCGATGGATCCAACAAGAGGAGTCGATGGCGACAAGTTCTCCCCCGGAGACGTGATTTCCTTTGGAAGCCTCGACTTCATTGCCGACCAAATCGGCAATCTGATCTTGGCCGAAGCAGATCTAATCCAATAGGCCGAGGAACCAGCCGACTCCGCGCCAGTCGGCCCACCAGATGCGGCGACAATCATCATCAAGCCGCAGCACCAATTCTCTGCATCGCCGAGCCACGGGACAACTCTCTCTGCCGGTGTTTGGCCAGAGAGGCCTAGAGTTGACTCAGGTCGGGCAAGGAAGGAGGGAGATCGTCAATTTCCCACTCGGATTCGGCAACGCCACACAACCGCATCCCGTGCGGCACTCCCAATCTCCCGTGCTTCAGTTTGGACACAGCCCTGGGCCGTTTCAGATTGGATTTAGGATAATCGGGGCGATTCATACTCCGCTCAACTACGCGGACTCCGACTCCCAGTCGAACACCAGTTCGAACTCTGGTTCAGACACCAGTTTAGCCAGTCTCCTCATCCCCCGCAAAATCTTCATGGCATCAACGCTGCCACAGGAGATTCGTCGAGCGCAAGAGGAACAACAAGAGGAGGACCGCCGACTAAGACAACAGGAGCCAACCGCGAGGCTCGCAATGATGGGCTGTGACAGGCTGGGCAAGTCGCCCAGCAGCAGATCCTCTAGACCAAAGTCGGCGACCACGACGTCTTCGTCACACCGCAACAGAACGTCGTGGTCGCCGCAACCCTGTTGGACACACTCCAGCTCGGGTCTGACCATCAGGCCACCCCGACTATTGCCAAGATCAAGGCGATGATCAAAGCTGCCGCTTGCCAGCAGCAACAGCAGTCGGAGGACACAGTTATACCGACCAATCGGTCGGGTTCTCCGGTGGCAGGATCATCTGCGTCCACTCTACGCTGGGCAGTCGACTCTAGTCAGCCACGCGAGGAGTCCCGACAAACCTCACTCGGCGGCACCAACAACAACCGGCGGCGCCACCAGTTCGACCGCCGACCCAATCAAGACCTCCGAGTCCGACTACAACGTGACCTTCGCCATACCATAAACACCTGGCGCGAAGAATGCGAAGAAGATGAGCGTCGCCGAATGGACGACGAAAACGAACGCTTCAGTCTCCACCACGAGCGGTTACGCCGCCCCAGACGGAGCTAGAGCCCTGACGAAGACGAAGGCATTCCCGCTTTCACATGGGAGCTCCAGGAGGTTGACTGGCCGTTGGGCTTCAAGCCAACGGGGATCGAGAAATACGACGGCAAAACCAACCCCAAGTCCTAGCTCACCGTATACACCTTGGCGGTTCGCGCAGCCGGAGGTGGTAGTAAAGCCATGGCTAACTACCTCCCAGTCACTCTGGCCAACTCGGCAAGGACATGGCTGACAGGCTTCCCGAGGAGGTCGACCGATTCCTGTCGATGTTTTACACCGGCAATAAATATATGGGGCTACTCGGCGGATGGAAACTCGGTGGATTGCAAAGGAACACAAGGAAATTTTATACTGGTTCAGGCCCTCGATGTGAGGTAATACCCTACGTCCAGTTTGTATGTATTCCTTTGAGGATATACGGTGGTAGTTCTGATGAACTGTATGGCCGTGTGCTTCTATGAGCTCTTCTGCCCTCATGGGGCGCCCTGCCTCCCCTTATATACTGGGGGACAAGGTTACAAGGTAGGAGTCCCCATCGGATTACGACTAGGAGATCTCCCCTTAGAGATATAACGTACCCGACTAGGACTGTATATTCCTTTCTATACAAGGCGAAGTCTGCCGAATCTAGCTATATCTCTAATTACAAGGCTAGGCCCATCCTCTATCCGAGTGGCCCATATGCTTGTCATGAGGTACCCGGGGCCCATGGCACCCACAGTAGCCCCCGAGACCTTCATAGTTGAGTCACAGCTGATGCCGAGTGCTCATCCTCCACGGTGAAGTCTTCCCGAGTGCATTGCTCCCGAGTACTCTTTGTCTGAGTGCTGCTTCTCCCGAGTCCTGCTTCATGTCAGCT
The DNA here is from genome assembly GCA_003991445.1 of Oryza meyeriana var. granulata. NCBI lineage: Eukaryota > Viridiplantae > Streptophyta > Magnoliopsida > Poales > Poaceae > Oryza > Oryza meyeriana. The sequence continues at coordinate 30,577 of RYFJ01003334.1, read as the reverse complement.
GGCAGCGAGGCTATGAAGGGCTCGATGTAGATGTTGGAATAGTGTGCGCCGAATAGGCGCACCTATTAGGTGTAGCCCCCGACTTTGTGCTTAATTGTGAAAACAATTAAACATGAAGTCAAAGATCTTTAACCTTGTAGTCTTTCCCGAGTAGATTACTACTGGTACACGAGACTCTTCGGTATCATGTCAACCGGAATATAATTTATAGTCTTGCCGAGCAGGGAACTACTCGTATGTAGGACTCTTCGACTTCATGTCAGTCGGGATGTATGTTTATAGTCTTGCCGAGTAGGATGCTACTCGTATATGAGACTCTTCAGCGTCATGTCAGCTGGAAAGGGGGTGTTTATAGTCTTTCCCGAGTAGTATATTACTCGAAAATCAGACTCATCGGCATCATGTCAGCCGGGATAATTATTTATAGTCTTTCCCAAGTAATATATTACTCGAAAATTAGACTCGTCAGCTTCATGTCAGCTGGAAAAGGTGTTTATAGTCTTTCCCGAGCGGCGTCCCTTTCGGAAGTTAGACTCTTCAGCTCGTCAGCTGGAAGAATGTTTATAGTCTTTCCCGAGTAGTGCACTACTCGAAGGTTAGACTCATCCGCGTCATGTCAGCGGGAATGAGAATTTTGTAGTCTCTCCCGAGTAGTGTACTACTCGAAGGTTAGACTCATCCGCGTCATGTCAGCGGGAATGAGAATTTTATAGTCTCTCCCGAGTAGTGTACTACTCGAAAGTTAGACTCATCCGCGTCATGTCAGCGGGAATAATGCTGCTCATGGCAACTGGTGGCCACGCATGTAGGCCGAGTACCACTGTATGAAAAATAAATCCATTACGTGGTTAGGTGTACTCGAGAGAGATACCTGCATCTCCAATTTTAATGAAGACCAGCTTGTGATCCTTGTAAGGATGTATCCTCGAGACCTGGTGGATAAGACAGATACCCAAACATATATGTTTAGCAATAAGGCTCTCATGAAGCATATCTGTTTACTCATCGGTTCCTGTGGGTAGCACCAGCGCTATAATTTCAACTCAGCCTGCGGGCGGCCCACATGGAGCATGCTACTGTAGGAACTCATGTCTTGGTGGGCTATTACCAAGTAAGCCGGCCTGAACCAACCTACCCAGCATAGCTCTATAGAAGTAGCATCCATCGGCATGTCAGGATGAGTATGGCGGCGTTGGTAACCGCAATCAGCCAGAGGATCCTCGTCTGCAAGTCTTTCCGACTTATGCTCCGGATGCATCCTGGTTGCCAGACGCCTGAGTAGGTATATTGCAGAATCTGCTCGCTCTCCCCAGGTGTGACACGGTGCATGGGAACTCCGGATGTGCTTTGACGACATAGGTCTTCTCTGCTTCGGTAAAGCCGGATAAGGTACCGAATCTAGCATTAGCGTAGGATTCGGCTGGCGACCCTCATGGGGCGTACCCTACTTAGCGAGTAGTACACAGCACCGACTTGGCGCCGGAGGCCGGTTATTAGCTCGCATGGAGCGTAGCCGAGGAAGATGACGTCCCGACTGGCGCAAGTACTCGATAAGTAGCCCTCATGGAGCATCCCGAGTGTATTTTGGCAGACTTGTCCAGCCCCCGAGCGTAGGAGATAGGCTCGCAGCCCTGAGTTCCTGTCACGCGTATCCGGAGCTGGGCTGCATATAAAGATATCGGATGAGTAGCATCTGATGATGGAAATAATCACCCGAGTAAAATGTATTTTACAATATATGTAAATACGTGTTCTTCTCTTTTTGATATTAATTTCCTCGAGTAGTTGACCCTTACGTTTAAGCACTCTGCCCGACTAGTCAATAGCCCCCTAGCGTCGGGAGTTGGCTCATGGCTCTTTCCCAGGCACGCGTTTTGGTGACTTGAGTTCGTCTTACATGGAGCAGAGTTTCACGGATCGAGATTTATGCTACTCGAGTACTTTTGTAATCATTTAAGAGCAAAACAGAGAAGAGTGCAGCTTGTGCACCTATTAGGTGTAAGCGCATTGGCAAGGCCGAGTGAAGAAATATTTATCAGGAAGCGACTTAGCTGTTCGGTATTTCGGAGTGGGATGCCATCCTTGCGTCTGAGCTTGTGAGCCCCCGAGCATGTCACTTGTTGTTCTGATAATCTTCAGTTGTTGAAAGTCGAAGACGATTGTGACCGACTGCCACAATGAAGCCGTCCGACTTGCGTTTGCGATTCCCAGCTTTAGTCAGGACCGCGTCATCGGTGTCGTCCGCTTCTTCTGTCAGGGTGACTTGTTGTCATCGAGGGCCTCAGCAACAGCGTGGGCCGAGTCGGCGTACTTGTTTGCCATGTCGAATAGGGCCTTGACAGAGTTGGGAGGCTTCCGCGTGAATTTATCGATGAACGAGGTGTCTCTGACTCCTTTTCGAAAGGCGGCGATGATGACCTCGTCCTTTGATCTTCGGGATTGAGTTTCTCCTCTCAGAAAACCTCTTGATGAAGTCACGAAGAGACTCGTTCTTCCTTTGGCGCAACTGATATAGGTCATACTCGGAAGATGGCCTCTCGTATGCTCCCTGGAAGTTGGTGATGAATCGTTCCCGGAGTTCTCCCCAAGAGCCGATTGATCGCTTTGGGAGTCCTGTTAGCCATGTCCTCGCTGAGTCGGCTAAAGCGACTGGGAGGTAGTTAGCCATGACTTTGTGATTCCTCCAGCTGCTCGGATCGCCAGAGTGTAGACCGTGAGCCAGGACTCGGATTGGTCTTGCCGTCGTATTTGTCGATGCCTGTAGGCTTGAAACCCGGCGGCCAGTCGACCTGTTGTAGCTCCTGGGTGAAGGCTGGTATGCCTCCGTCTTCATGTGGACTCCGACCCCGACTACGGCGGCGAAACCGCTCGTGGTGGAGGCCGAAATGCTCGTTCTCGTCTTCCAGTTGGCGTTGCTCGTCTTCTTCTCGTTTGCGGCGCCGAGCATTGGTGTCCTGCCGAAGATCACGCCATAGTTGGCCTCGGAGATCCCAGTTGTCCCGACGGTCACTTCGACGTTGCCCGGTTGTTTGTTTGGGTTGCCGAGTGACGTTTGGCGTGACTCCGTGTGCAGCCGACTAGAGCCGGCCGCTCGGCGTCGCTTTGAGGTAGACGAGACTGCCATTGGGGATGCCGACCGGTTGGTCGGTATGAGGGTATCGCCCGACTGTTGGTGCTGCTGACATGCAGCAGCGGTAAGCATGGCTTTTATCCTTGCGATCGTCGGGGTGGCCTGGTGATTAGGCCCAAGTTGGACCGTGTCCAGTAGGGTTGCGGCGGCCACGATGTTCTGTTGTGGCGTGACGAAGACGTCATGGTTGCCGACTTTTGTTTGGAGGGTATGTTGCTGAGCGGTTCGCCCAGCCCTGCGTAGGCCGTCGTTGCGGGCGTGCAGGCGTCTTGCTTCTTCCTCCTGTTGTTCTCGCAGTCGGCAGGCTTCCTCCTCTTGTTGTTCGTGTAGTCGGCGTGATTCCTGAGTAGGAGTAGAGCCTTTGGATGCCATGAAGATTTCTCGTGGCGGGGAGAAGCTTGCCGAGCTGGTATCCGACTTAGAGTCGTAGTCCGACTGGAAGTCGGAGTCCGACTGAGAGTCGTAGTCGGAATAGTTGATGGGGGTGATTACCACTCCGACCTCCCTAGATCCGATCTCGAGCGGCTCGGGGCCGTATCCGAGTCGAACTCCAGGGGATCGGGTTTGCCGCGTCGGACGTAGGTTGTAGATATCCGCGGCGTCGCCGAGTCCGAACAGGAAATTGACGATCTCTTCCCTTCTCGGCCCGATCTCGGCCGGCTCGAAACCGAGTCCGAGTCGAACACTGAAAGGAAGAGTTGTCCCCGGGCTCGGGCATATAGGAGATCGCCGCAGCATGTCGTCGAAGATTGCCGCAGCGTCGTGTGGGCCGACTGGCGCGGAGTCGGCTGGTTCCTCGACCGGTTGGATTGTGTCCGTGTCGGCCAAGGTGAGATTGCCGATCTGGTCGGCGATGACGTCGAGGCTTCTGAATGCGATTGTATCTCCGGGGGAGAGTTCGCCGCCGTCGACTTTGGTTGCTGGATCCATCGAGCTTGTAGATGTAGATCGCGCCGAACCCCTACCTGGCGCGCCAACTGTCGATGTTTTACACCGGCAATAAATATATGGGGCTACTCGGCGGATGGAAACTCGGTGGATTGCAAAGGAACACAAGGAAATTTTATACTGGTTCAGGCCCTCGATGTGAGGTAATACCCTACGTCCAGTTTGTATGTATTCCTTTGAGGATATACGGTGGTAGTTCTGATGAACTGTATGGCCGTGTGCTTCTATGAGCTCTTCTGCCCTCATGGGGCGCCCTGCCTCCCCTTATATACTGGGGGACAAGGTTACAAGGTAGGAGTCCCCATCGGATTACGACTAGGAGATCTCCCCTTAGAGATATAACGTACCCGACTAGGACTGTATATTCCTTTCTATACAAGGCGAAGTCTGCCGAATCTAGCTATATCTCTAATTACAAGGCTAGGCCCATCCTCTATCCGAGTGGCCCATATGCTTGTCATGAGGTACCCGGGGCCCATGGCACCCACAATTCCTGGGGACAACTCAGGGAGTGGTTCATCACTAACTTCCAGGGGACCTATGAGAGGCCATCTTCAGAGCACGATCTTTATCAGCTGCACCAAAAGAAGAATGAGTCTCTGCGCGAATTTATCAAGAGGTTTTCTGAGAAGCGCAACCAAATTCCAACCATCAAGGACGAGGCTGTCATCGCCGCCTTCCGCAAGGGAGTAAAGGATGACCCGTTCATCGCGAAGTTCACTCAGAAGCCACCATCCACAGTCCGGGCCCTCTTCGACATGGCTAACAAATACGCCGACTTGGCCGAAGCAGTCGCCGAGGCCTTCGACGAAAAGGAGCCCCGACAAAAAGATCAGAAGGCAAAAGCCGACAACGAGCCGTCTCAAAACAAGTCTGGCAGCCGCAAGCGGAAGTCGGACAACGAGGTGGCCAACATGGAGCGCACTTGATTGTGGCCCCAGTGGAACAACGACTACCAGAAAGTCATGAGTGGGCCATGCCCCTTCCACCCCAAGGGCAAGCACGCGGCCAAAGATTGCTACATGCTCAAAAAGTTTGCCTCCGAGCAAGCTTCATCGCCTGGCGCCGACAAAGACAAAGACAAACCAGACTCAAGCCTGGCTAATGATTTCCAAGATCCATAGGCTGAGCTCAACCATATCTTCGGAGGGCCGTCTGCCTACGAGTCCAAGTGCAAACAGAAGCTATCTGCACGCGACATCAACACGGTCTCAACAATGGACACCCCCCAGTACCTGCACTGGTCAGAGATGGCCATTACCTTCAATCGCGCAGATCACCCAGATCGGGTTTCACACCCGGGACGCTATCCACTCGTCCTGGACCCGGTCGTCAGAAATATCAGGCTGAAGAAAACCCTCATTGACGGAGGCACACGCTCAACATCTTATTCGCCAAGACTTTGGACGAGATGATGATTCCTCGTTCAAAATTACAGCCAAGCACTACGCCCTTCCACGGGATAATTCCTGGCCTGTCATCAACTCCACTCGGGCAGATCACATTGCTAGTAACCTTCGGCACGCGGGATAACTTTTGCACAGAAAATGTCTGCTTCGAGGTCACCGACTTTGAGACCGCGTACCACACGATACTCGGAAGACCGGCACTCGCCAAATTCATGGCGATACCGCACTACACATACATGGTGCTCAAGATGCCAGGGCCAGCAGGAGTCCTCTCCCTACGCAGCGATGTCAAGCAAGCCTTCACCTGCGACAAGGAGAGCTGTGAATTGGCTCAATCACAAGAGGCGGTAGTCGGGTGCAACAGCATTCGGCAAGCCGTCACAACCGAAGTCGAGGAAGATCCAGTTCCGGCAACTAAGGCGGCAAAGTGGGGAATTTCAGCGGACTCTGACACGAAGAAGATCCCCCTGGACCCTTCCGACCCCTCCAAGACTGCCCTAGTCGGGACCGGACTCGACCCCAAATAGGAAGACACGCTCGTCACCTTTCTCCAATCCAACAAGGACATATTTTCGTGGAAACCGTCCGACATGCCGGGCGTACCAAGGGAGGTGATCGAGCACGCCCTTAATGTAAAGACAGACGCCAAGCCAGTCAAGCAACGGCTGTGGCGCTTCGCTCAAGACCGCAAGGATGCTATTCGGGAGGAGATCACCAAGCTCCTCGCAGCCGGGTTCATCAAGGAGGTCTATCACCCGGACTGGCTGGCAAACCCAGTTCTAGTCCGGAAGAAAAACGGTAAATGGCGCATGTGCGTTGACTACACCGATCTCAACAAGGCGTGTCCCAAGGACCCATTTGTTCTTCCCAGGATAGATCAGGTCGTAGATTCCACGGCCGGGTGTGACCAACTTAGCTTTCTCGACTGCTACTCGGGATACCATCAAATCAGCCTGAGGGAGGAAGACTGCTTAAAGACATCTTTCATCACGCCGTTTGGAGTGTACTGCTACATCACAATGCCGTTCGGTCTGAAAAATGCTGGAGCAACCTATCAACGGGGAATTCAGCAGTGTCTGCACACTCAGATCGGGCACAACGTGGTAGCCTACGTCGATGACGTGGTGATCAAGACCAAGTCCAAAGGAGACCTCATCGCTGACCTGGAAGAAACCTTCCACAATCTTCGAAGATTCACGATGAAGTTGAACCCGGAAAAGTGCGCCTTCGGTGTGCCATCCGGCAAGTTACTCGGCTTCATCGTCTTGCATCGTGGCATCGAGGCAAACTCGGAGAAAGTCAATGCCATAATAAGCACGACTCCCCTGGCTAACCAGAAGGACATCCAGAAGCTGACAGGCTGCATGACGGCACTCAGCCGATTTATTTCCCAACTGGGCGAACGGGGTATGCCCTTCTTCAAGCTACTCAAAAAGGCGGACAATTTCCAATGGACTCTGGACGCCCAACAAGCCTTCGAAGACTTCAAACAATTTCTCACATCACCTCCCGTGTTGGCGTCACCTATGCCCCAAGAACCGCTAATGCTATATCTGGCGGCAACCACTCAGGTAGTCAGCCACAGACAGCAATTAAATCACAAGCTCTAGTCGACTTCGTAGCCAAGTGGACAGAAGTCCAACTGCCTACATCAACAGCGAAGTGAGAGTACTGGACAATGTACTTCGACGGTTCTCTACGGATCGACGGCGCCGGGGCTGGAGTCATATTAACATCCCCCACCAGCGAAAAACTCAAGTACGTCCTACAAATCCACTTCCCGGCTTCCCACAACATCGCCGAGTACGAGGCACTTATCCAAAGGCTTCGGATGGCTATATCACTCAGCATACGTCGACTGGTTGTGCGCGGGGATTCTCAACTCATGGTGAACCAAGTCATGAAAGACTGGACCTGGCTAGACGAGCTGGCAAATATGGTATCCAAGCGAGAAGCGGTTCCGACTGGAATCTTTGTCGAGCAACTCATGGAGCCATCAGTCAAGAAGAAACCGGCACCGGAGAAGTCAGGAGGCGAACCTACCCCGGCTATAGACGAGGTGCTGTACACATGTCAAGACTGGCGGGCCCTTGTTGTCAAATTTCTCCTGAACGACGAACTCCCAGACGATCGTAGTCAAGCCGAACAAATCAAGCGTCGAAGCAAAAGTTCTACTAGTCGGAGAAGACCTGCAACGAAGAAGCGCATCCGGTGTCCTCATGCGTTGCGTCACCACCAAGGAAGGCAAGCAAATCCTACAGTCGATCCATTTGGGTATATGTGGCAATCATGCCACATCCAGGATGTTAGTCGAAAAGGCTTACCAGCAGGGATTTTTCTGGCCCAAAGCAGTAACAGACGCAAAAGAAATTGTTCACAAGTGCGAGGGTTGCCAGTTCTACGCAAGACAAACAAATCTCCCAGCCCAAGAACTCCAAACTATCCCTATTTCTTGGCCATTCGCAGTATGGGGGCTCGACATGGTCGGGCCTTTCAAGAAAGTGCCAGGAGGGTTCACACATCTATTCGTCGCAGTTGACAAGTTCACCAAGTGGATTGAGGCCAAACCCGTTGCAACTATAACAGCGGCACGAGCAAAGGACTTCATCGTGAGTATACTATGCCGATTCGGGGTCCCTAACCGCATCATCACCGACAACGGTACTCAGTTCACGGGCGGCGTATTCCAAGACTTCTGTGAAGATTTCAGTATCAAGATCTTCTATGCATCCGTGGCACACCCGCGGAGCAACGGGCAGGTCGGACGAGCCAACGGTATGGTCTTACAAGGCATCAAGGCCAGGATATTCGACCTACTACAACCATATGCGGGCCGGTGGGTACATGAACTCCCATCTGTTCTCTGGTCTCTCAGAACCACGGTTAGTCGGGCAACAGGGCAATCCCCTTTCTTTCTAGTCTATGGTGCTAAGGCTATGCTACCGACAGAGTTACAGTTCGGCTCTCCACGAGTCCGGGCTTACTCAGAAGACGTCTCAAACAATGCCCGACTGGTCAAGCTAGATGAGTTGGAAGAAGCAAGGGACATCGCAACAATCCAGTTAGCAAGGTATCTTCAAGGCCTACGTCGCTACCACAATCGCAATGTCTGTGGCCGTGACTTTTTGGTCGGGGATCTCGTCTTGAGAAAAATACAAACCACCAAAGACAGGCACAAATTATCCCCACTTTGGGAAGGGCCGTTCATTATAGCCGAGGTTACGCGGCCAGGCGCCTACCGACTGAAGACCGAAGATGGTGCCCTTGTCAGGAACTCATGGAATATAGAACAGCTACGTCCTTTCTATACCTGAGCTTTATAATTTCTCGTGTGTACAGTTTCTGACTCACTACGCCGCTTGTATCAACCGAGTAGTGAGTCGGGGGCTGCAGGTATATATGTGTTTTGTCAATAATATACAAGCTTGTCTTACTCCTGTTATGAAGCCTTACCACGACTCACGTTTGCTCGAGTACAGTTTTTACATTGAGCGATTTTATTAAGTTCCGACAGACTAACTCGGCGTAGACTACAGTCAAGTAAAGCTAATGATGACTGAGTAATAATTCAAAGCTTGGTGGCATTGCACATATATTTACACACGTTTCACACAAAAGTTTATACATACCGACTACATGATATATTACTCTTACAGACCTAGGTCTCGGGTGATTATCTCAGCAGTCGGCCTCGCCCGGGCTATCAGCTCCAGCGCCTCCTTGGGCGTCGTCTCCTCGGCAAACCCCTCCCCGATGGCTTCGATGTCTGCCCTTGGGTAGATTGATTTGTTCATCGCCAGGGTCTGGGCCACGCTGGCAATCACATGCTCATCCGAGTACCTCTTCAGGGTACTTGGCGCATCCTCAAGACGCGCCTCCACTTGGGGGATTCGGCTGCAACTGGTTCCCACAGGGCGAGGATCTATCAGATCAAGGAGCCCTTTCATGGACCCGACGAGGGCCTCCCGTGACTCCCTGATAGCCTTTATGTCCTCTGTATAAAACCGATATTGGGCCTAGACATTGGCTCTCATGTCTGTCCGGGTCCACCGACAAGTAAACTTGTTAGGCTTAGCTGCAGATGGAATGACTAAAAGATTGGTTAAGATCATCGTCAAGACGGGGACTTACTCATGTAGTCAGCCTCCCACTCGGCCATGGTCTTCTCCAGTCTATCTTTTTCTTCACCAAGCTCGATGGTGGCCTCTTTTAACTCGGCCTTCTCCCATTCGAGCTCAGTGTTGGCCTGTGTCAGGTCGGCCTTGACCTTCTCAAGCTCGGCCTTGGCTTCTTTGGCCTCCTTCAGCTAGGCTTCCCTCGCTGTTCAGGTCTTCAACTCGGCTTCGAGGGCTGCACGACAGATTAGTCAAGAACTCAACCTTGCAGCCAAGACACAACTGGGCAGTCGAGAACAACACAGCTGGAGAAATACATCAAGTGTTCAGTCGGGAAGATGCATTCGGGGGGCTTACCTCTAATCTTCCCAGCTTGGGCCCAAGTTTCATCCCTGAGCTAGGTGGCGGCATCCTTCAGCCAAGCTTCCCTCCCCGCGTGGCGCTTCTCCATCTTGGCCTTCAACGCCTGGAGCTACTCTAATTCCGTGAGATGGGGGGCCATTTCGACCAGGATCCTGGTCATCTCCTCATTACAATCAACAAACTTCTGCTCAGGGAGAGAACAAGTCAAGAGTGGAGTCAGATGTCAGAACAGGAAGACCCCCAGGACTCCACTGCAAGAATTATACCCGAACTCCCTGGGACCCGGTGATGGCGGCGCGAAGCAGGCTTTCGCATTCCCTTCTCACCGCGGCCTCATCAAGCTTGAACCTCTTCGTGGTTCCATCAGGCGCCGTCCAGGTGATTGTCCATGGAAACTTACGCGGAGGAGCTTCAATCCAGGGAAGGTTCGGGATCTCCAGCGGCGGCAACGACGACGACGACCACCACCACCATGATGGCGACGGGGTCCTCGCCCCCACGCCGGCGTCCCCCGTGGCCCCGAGGGTCGACTCGGGGGCTCCGACAACGGCCTCAGCAGTGGGCGTCGACTCAGGGGCCAGGGCAGCAACCTCAATAACCGCCCCTTGGTCGGGCAGCACCAGTGGCCCCGCAGTCAGGACCACCTCACTCTCCGAGACTAGGATGGCCATCGGCTCGGCGGGTGTGCTCGCGGGCGCCGGCTCGGCTGGGGCAGGCTCTTCAAGGGGAGCGGTCGGAGCGATCTCCTTGAGATCGATATCGGCATGCTTCCTGCATGACAAAACAAACATCGGAATACTACTGCAACAGACAAGAATCTCAAAAGATCCAGAGCAGCCTACCTCTTGGAGAACTTGAGTTTCCCGCCAGGTGATCCAGGTCCAGGCAGAGCGCTACACCCAGTTGTCGGCCGGGTCGGCGAAGCAGTCGGTGGTGACGTGGCGACTGGAGGTGGCCCTATTGGTGGCGTGGCCGACTCGGGCACCCGTATGCTTGGTGGCACCTGCTCGAACCTTGTACTCGGCGGAGCTTTTGCCAGGCTCGGCAACATCAAGCTCGGCTGTACTGGTCCCAATCTGGGACTTGATCGCCTGGGTGCCGCGGCGGCGGTATCCTTTATCTTCAGACTTCCTGCCACGGCACGCGGCTTCATGGCCCCCTCACCCCGATAAAGAACAGGCTTTTTCCCCGCTCTCTTCGAGTCGGGTTGGGCGGCAGGGTGGCTCCTCGGCCTCTTCTTCGATTTGACAGCTGACAACGGGCGGGAGTCCTCATCGAACTCCATGCATTCCTACAGAAGATTCAATAACATCTATCACATAATGCTGGGCAATCACAGATACAGACCCATTGGCATTCGCCACAGATAAAGGACAAAGATTACCTTGGGGCGGTGCCTAAGGAAGCTAGAAGCAGCAATTCGGCGTTTATCGTCCTCGGTCTCGATAACCCCCTGGAGAAATAACCAAACAGGGTCTCGGTTACCTTGAACTTATCGGCCGACTCGTGGCTTACTCGGTCAGGATCAAGTTTGCCTTGGAAATCCCAGCCGAACGCGCTCCTCAACTTCAGCGGCTGGATGCGCCGAGTCAGGAAACGCCACACCACCCAAGGCCCAATCAGGCCAGCTTCTTTAAGCTTATCCAATTTCTCCAACAATTGGTGCACTTGGCCCATCTCCTCAAAGGTTGGATCTACTGACCAATTTGGTAAAACTACCGGTGGCAAGCCGGTGAATGGATGCAAGGAGGGAGCCAGATCTGAGCAATAGAACCACTCCTTGTGCCAGCCTTTCAGGGAAGATTTCAAGGGGAGATCAAGATATGTTTTCTTCCTATCACTCCTCAACTGGAGACCAGCCCCCCAATCACATTGATGTTATTCTTGGAGGGCTGGGGTTTGATGTGGAATAGATGCCTGAAGAAATTAAAATGGGGTTCCACACCCAAAAAGCACTCGTAGAGAGTGACAAATATGGAGATTTGAAGAATCGAGTTGGGATTCAAATTCACCAACTCCAACCCATAGAAGTCAAGGATGCGGCGGAAGAAATCAGAAGAGGGAAGGCACAAACCTCGATCGAAAAAAGAGGCAAAAACTACTGTTTCTCCAGATTGGGGGTTTGGGACTGACTCACCCTTAGCCGGCCGCCAACGGATCACCTCCTGACTGGGCAACTTCAATTGACTCTCCAGCAGCCTCAGTTTCACCGAGCCACAATCCGAAGTCAGCCAAGCATTCTCCGGCGCGCCCACAGGATCCGAAGCTTTCGGCATGGTTGGGACCGGAAAGATTTGGGGGAAAGCGAATTGGGGGCTTGGAACAGAAGAAGTGGACTAGAATCGCCCGAGTTCGAGTAGGGAACAGCAGCAGCAGCTAACCCTAGCCGAGCAAAAGGCGAAATTTGGGCGCGGAGACGGAAGATGAAACGATTGGCTGATTTGGGGAAGATGAAGGAATCTTTTTCTCTCTCCCCGTTTTTTATAGAGCCTATGTCAACTAAATGGGCTTGGGCCCACACAGTCGGTGCTGGGCCACCAAGATATGAGTTCCTACAAGTAGCATGCTCCATGTGGGCCGCTTGCAGGCTGAGTTGAAATTATAGCACTGGTGCTACTAACAGGAGCCGATGAGGTAAACAGATATGCTTCATGAGAGCCTTATTGCTAAACATATATGTTTGGGTATCTGTTTTATCCACAGGTCTCGAGGATATATCCTTACAAGGATCACAAGCTGGTCTTCATTAAAATTGGGGATGCAGGTATCTTTCTCGAGTACACCTAACCACGCCGTGGATTTATTTTCATAAAGTGGTACTCGGCCTACATGCGTGGCCATCAGTTGCCATGAGCAACATTATTCCAGCCGATATGACGCTGAAGAGTCTAACTTTTGAGTAGTGCACTACTCGGGAGAGACTATAAATTCCTCATTCTCGCTGACAAGATGTGGAGGAGTCTAACTTCTAGGTGGGACGCCACTCGGGAAAGACTATAAAACTCTTTTTTCCAGCTGACATGAAGCTGAAGAGTCCCATATACGAGTAACATCTACTCGGCAAGACTATAAACACACATTCCGACTGACATGAAGTCAAAGAGTCCTACATATGAGTAGTTCCCTACTCAGCAAGACTATAAATCATATTCCGATTGACATGATACCGAAGAGTCTCATATCCCAGTAGTAATCTACTCGGGAAAGACTTCCAGGTTAAAGATCTTTGACTTTATGTTTAATTGTCTTCACAATTAAGCACAAAGTCGGGGGCTACACCTAATAGGTGCGCCTATTCGGCGCACACTATTCATATACCTACATGAAGCCCTTCATAACCTCGCTGCCAGCTGACATGAAGCAGGACACGGGAAGAAGACTCACTTGGACAAAAGTACTCGGGAGCATTGCACTCGGGCAATCTTCACCGTGCAGGATGAGCACTCGGCATCAGCTGTGACTCAACTATGAAGGTCTCAGGGGCTACTGTGGAGGCATGGGCCCCGGTACTCACACAGCATATGGGCCACTTGGGTAGAGGATGGGCCGAATTATGTAATTAGAGATAAGATAACACCCGGCAGGCTTTACCTTGTATGATAAGGAAAATAGGCTTAGTCGGATAATTTTCTATCTCTAAGAAGGAAATCGCTTGGCTGTATCTAGCTGGGATCCTTATCATGTACCCCTGTCCCCTAGTATATAAAGGGAGGCAGGGCGCCCCATGAGGGCACGGAAGATCATTGATCGACATAACCTCTCAGAGGAATAACACCACAACTGGACATAGGGTATTACCTCTCATCGAGGGCCTGAACTAGTATAAAATCTCTTTGCGTTTCTCTGCAATCCACCGTGTTTCCCCTTGCTGAGTAGCCCTATAGTTCTATTGCCGGTGTAAAACATCGACACACGTAAATGTTCAAGATGTTCCTCTAATGATCTGCTATATATCAGTATGTCATCAAAATAAACCACCACATATCTACCAATGAAAGCACGCAAAACCTTGTTCATTAGTCGCATGAAGGTACTAGGTGCATTCGTTAAACCAAAAGGCATTACTAGCCACTCATATAACCCGAACTTAGTTTTAAAAGCCGTTTTCCATTCATCGCCTAATTTCATGCGGATTTGATGATAACCACTACGCAAATCAACCTTGGAAAGGACAACAGAACCACTCAATTCATCAAGCATATCATCTAGCCTAGGAATAGGATGACGATATCTAATGGTGATATTATTGATTGCTCTACAATCTACACACATGCGCCATGATTCATCTTTCTTTGGTACTAAAATGACCGGAACAGCACAAGGACTAAGAGATTCGTGCACATACCCTTTATCAAGCAACTCTTGAACTTAGCGCTGAATTTCTTTAGTTTCTTCTGGATTGGTCCTGTATGGGGTGCGGTTGGGCAAGGATGCACCAAGAATTAAATCAATTTGATGTTCAATCCCATGAAGCGGTGGCAGCCCCGGCGGTATGTCCTTTGGAAAGACATCTTGGTACTCCTGCAAAATGTTAGTGACAGCAGGTGGCAAAGAAGGAGGTATATCCTCAAAGGAAAACAAAGCTTCTTTGCAAACTAATGCATTGCAAACAGAATTACTAGCATTCAGGTCAGTCATATTAGATTTGGTAGCAAGGAAACAAGCACTTTTCAATTTAATTTCCTTATTCTTCACATGAACAAATTTAGGTTCTTTCTTTTTTCGTTGCTCAAGCTCTTTATCTACAGTCTGATTTTCACTCTCAATATTCTCCTGACTCTTCACACTACTAGCTCTAGCAAGGTCATCTTTAACAATTTGTTCAGGAGTCATAGGATGCAACACAATTTTCTTTCCCTTGAACATGAGAGAGTATTGATTATTCCTACCATGATGTACACATTCAGTATCATATTGCCAAGGTCTTCCTAATAACAAAGAACAAGCTTGCATAGGAACAACGTCGCAATCAACATAATCATGGTATGAACCCATAGAAAAATGTACTCTCACCATCCGTGTTACCCTCAACTTACCACTGCTGTTGAACCATTGGATATGGTATGGGTGGGGATGAGGTTTAGTCGGCAAGGCAAGGTTCTCCACCATATCCATACTTGCCAAATTGTTGCAACTCCCACCATCAACAATTATGCGAATCGAGCGTTCTTTGACAACGCCCTCAATTTGGAACAAATTATGGTGCTGGTTTTGCTCGACATGAGACACTTGAGCACTTAGCACGCGTTGCACTATAATGCTCAAATACTTGTTGGCATCTTCGGTGCCAACATGCTCCTCCTCATAATCAGATTCTTCAACATGTCCTGCAGGATCATTTGCAAGCATAGCATATGTTTCATCATCAAAATCACTAGTAGAGGAATACCCACCATCATCGCGTATAATCAATACACGCTTGCTTGGATAGTCTTGCATCATGTGTCCATAGTCTTTGCATCGATGGCATTGAATGCCCCTCATTCGTCCTGTCAAATCAACCGAAGAGGAAGTTTTTGCAAAAAGTTGTGGTGCTGATTTGGGTGCTTTGGAAACTCGTGACGCCAAATTTGACGTAGTAGGGCACTGCTTGTTGGAGAGTAGTGGTGGGTGCGCCACAGTGGATTGGGCAGCAGGTGTGCGCAGCGTCCATGAATTTGTGCGACCTGCAGAAGAGTTAGATCGCGTTCTCATCTCGCATCCCTGCAATTCACGTTCAGCTTTGCAAGCAGGATGAAATAATTTAGTAATGGAGTTGTAATCTTTGTAATCAATGATGTCCTGAATTTCACGATTCAACCCTCCCAAAAACCTAGCCATTGATGCTTCCTCATTCTCAACTAACCCACAACGCAACATACCAATTTGTAATTCCGGATAGTATTCTTCCACAGACTTTGCACCTTGTTGTAAACATTGCAGTTTATTTAACAAATCATGAGCATACTATGAGGGAACAAATTGATGGTGCATAAGCAATTTTAAAGCCTCCCAAGTGTGAGGTATGTTGTTGGGTTGTTAACGGCAATGTTCTTTCCACCAAATCGAAGCAAAGTTAATAAACTCACTAGTAGCAGCCCTAACTCGTCTATCCTCGGGATAGTCATGGCAAGCAAATTTTTGATCAACAGCTAGTTCCCAATCAAGATAACTATCAGTATCATACTTACCATTAAAAAAGGGCATAGTAAATTTAACCGTAGCAAAAACAACATCGTGGTCATGTACCTCACGTCGTGGGGGTTCTCTTCGCATACCCCATCGGTTAAAGCACAATTGTTGATGACCTCGATCGTTGTTGTGGTTAGCCCTGCCTTCGGCCTCATCGGTATCACTCACATAGTCAAATTCGTCTTGTCCCTCTGCCATCGCATCATGGGGGATAGTAGATGAAGCTTGGGCAATCTCCTCAAGGCATGCCATAATGTCTGCCAAAGAGGTGTTAGTGACACCTTGTGCTCTCTCCATCGCAGCAAGCGTTGCGTTTGTCTCAATCTAGGCACCCTCGAGTTGAGCAAGTCGCTCATTTGTTACCCTGACATCCTCCTCAAGGCCCTTCTACAGAGATTCATTTCGTGCCTGAAATGTTGGATGATTCCCTTCGTACGAGGAGTATGAGGAGTATCCTGATCTGAACGCCCTCCAGAACTTGCCATTGTTAGCAAAAACACAAGAATATGTCCCTAACAAGTACTAGGGTATGGGGGTTCAAAAGTCGCTCGCACTAAAACCTTTGTTGAATTCTTACCAATTCTTACCAAGCACACAGGGGTGATTGGCAGCCAGCGATGACAACAAATCTGTGAAGATTGGGTGGAGCGATTGCCAGGTGAAGCTCAGCCTGTATGGTGTAGAAAAGGGTGTAGCTGGGAAGGCTCAAGTTTAGAATCGCCTCAATCGGAGGTCGTATGCAAAAGTTAGAATTTTTTTTTCAACTCTTTTTTTTTCACACACATGCCGCAAGTCCTACTTAGAACCTGACTCCTCTTCCTTTTGCAATGGTGAAGCCAACACGTGAACAGAACTCGAAACTCTAGAGGGCTAAACGCTAAGACCAGCAAAGGACATGGCAATGCAACCGAAAGTTCAACAATACAAAGTACTGAAAAGAAAAATTGCAAGGCTAAGACTAGTTTGGATAGGATGATCTACTGCTATTATATATATTTTTTTGGACTCTTGGTAAAGGAAAAAAATCACTCTAATCTATGGTAAATAGGAAATTCTCACTGAGCAACCTTGGGCTCTGATACCACTTGATGGGGACGAGGTGCCCGATCTTTCGATGAGATTGATAACTATTGATTTGTTGGTGGAGATAACCCTGGCAATCCGACTACAAACGCACAACGTCGCTTGCGCCTTAGCAATCGCTGAACCAACTCCGAGATGTTATTGACCTCGCTGGAGGCGCGATCAACTTGAACACTAAGTTCAATCCCTACAAGCAATCGAAGAACTAGCAAGAATAGGACGTAGGCAATCTGATATTGTGAATATGAATGAAGCATAGGTTGTACGGTGAAAACAAGGTTGGGATTCCGAAGCTGTCTTGACAGGTGGCCGTTCGACACAACCGAAGAACAGAAGTTTGCACAATAGCTAAACCTAAACTCAATGAAATCTACCTTCTAGCAAAGGAGGCGGCGGCTCCTTTATAGGGAACGACTAGGGGTGGTGTCTACAGTGCACATCCTAGGGTTACAAGGCCCATGGGCCCAAATGATAGTGATGCAGCACCCTTTTGACTCGGACTCAAAAACCAACATGGACTCTTTTGATGATTGTGGCCGCTCGGATGGAATTTGAATATAAGGTTGGATCCGTTGGAAAGTAGATTTGATAAGCTTTCCATGAAGTACAAGAACATCCCAAACGGAGTCCGTATGAGGAAGTTATGCTCATTTGAACTTATTGCCATCGTAGCAGTCCAAATCTGATTCCAAACCAAGTCGAACTTGAATTCTTTCTTGACTTGGTCCCAAAGTGGCGTGGTATCCTTCACTATTCCTTCCATGCATGTCCATGACTCCATGTCCCTTTCCTTTGTCCTTTCCTAGGTTCCTAAACATAATTAAATCACTTGCATTAGGTAGCGGTCTATTCTCACTAATATATGAACCTAGGAATGAATTCACCTGGTAATTAAGTTGATGAGCACGAGCTCGAGTAAGTGGTCCTTGCTATGGATGATTATGTGGTCCTTACTGTGGATGAGTTGTATCCATGGAAGTGATGTCCTCATCAGATGTCATCTCTGGTAGTGACAGCACGGACACCCTGTTGATCGCTCTCCACCCAGGTGCTGGGCCTTCGCACCAGTAGGCGTGTAATGATAGACATGTCTGTGTTTTGCCTCGTTTATGTTATTCGGAGTCTTTACTGTCATTTCTGTTTATGTTTGGGGCATGGTTATATCGGCCTGTTGTGATATAACCTTGTCCATGAGTGTTTAAGTACTTGAACAATTTAAGTAACCAATGCCAGAGCAATAAAGTTTGAATAAGTTGGTTAAGTGCTTGTCTTAGCTTATCTTTTTCCTCTATTCCCTATTTCTGCATTCGGGATGGCCACAACAGATGATTTACACGAGGAGAACTGCGCAACCGGAAGGAAGTGCTAGAGCAGTGTGGAATGGGAAGCACATTTGCGTCCCTAATGATCCAGATTTGAAGAAACTCATTCTACAAGAAGCTCATGAGAGTCAATATTCCATTCATCCCGGCAACACTAAGATGTACCAGGATTTGAAGGATCGATACTGGCCGGTAAGTATGAAGAGGGAAATAATAGAATTCATGGCTTTGTGTGATGTGTGTCAGCGGGTAAAGGCAGAACACCAAAGACGCGCAGGATTACTGCAACCGCTAAAAATACCAGACTGGAAGTGGAAGAAAATTGGCATGGATTTTATCACTGGGCTTCTACGAACGCAAGAAGGGTACGATTCGATATGGGTAGTAGTCGACAGATTGACCAAGGTGGCTGTGGAGGCCATGGGCCCCGGGTACCTCATCACCAGTATATGGGCCACTCGGATAGAGTATGGACCGAATCATGTAATTAGAGATAAGATAGCACCCGGCAGACTTTACCTTGAGTGATAAGGCATAGCAGTCTTAGTCGGATAGGTTTCTATCTCTAAGAAGGAAATCCCTTGGCTGTATCCGGCTGGGATCCTTATCATGTACCCCTGTCCCCCAGTATATAAGGGGAGGCAGGGTGCCCCTCAAAGGGCGACGAGATCATTGATCGACAAACATCTCAGAGGAATTACACCACAACTGGACGTAGGGTATTACCTCACCTAGAGGGCCTGAACCAGTATAAAATATCTTTATGTTCCTCTGCAATCCACCGAGTATCCCCTTGCCGAGTAGCCCTATAGTTCTATTGCCGGTGTAAAACATCGACAGTTGGCGCGCCAGGTAGGGGCTCCGGTGAGTTTTACATCTACAAGCTCGACGGATCCATCAACCAAGATCGACGGCGACAAGTTCTCTCCTAGAGACGTTATTTCATTCGGAAGCCTCGATTTCATCACCGACCAGATCGACAACCTTACCTTGGCTGAAGCAGATCCAATCTAGCCGGCCGAGGAACTTGCCGACGTTGCACCAGTCGGCCCACAGGACGCCGCAATTTCCTTCAGCAATCTACTGCGGCAGTCCTTCACTTCGCTGAGTATGGGGACAACTCTCTCCTTCGGTGTTTGACTTGCGCTAGGCCTTGAGCTAGCTCGGGTTGGGCCGAGAAGGGGAGAGATCGTCAATCTCCCACATGGACTTGGCGACGCTGCGGATCTACATCCCGCACCATAGATCCAATCTCCTGCGATTCAGTTTGGATATGGCCAAGCGCTGTTTCAGATTGGATCTAGAGAGGTTGGGATCATTCTCACTCCGATAAACTACTCGGAGTCCGACTCCAAGTCGGATAAGGTTCGAACGTTAGTTCGGACTCTAGTCTGGCGAGTCTCTTCCTTCCCCGCGAGATCTTCATGGCTTCAACACCACCATCCGAGGTGCGCCGACTACAAGAAGAGCAATAGGAGGAGGCATGCTGACTGCGACAGTAGGAGGAGGCTGACCACGAGGCTCGCAATGACGAGCTACACAAGGCTGGGCGAATAGCTCAGCAGCAGATTCTCCAGACCAAAGTCGACGATCACGACGTTTTCGTCACGCCACAACAGAATGTTGTGGCCACCGCAACCTTGCTGGACACGCTTCAGCTCGGGCCTGATCACCAGGCCACCCCAACTATCACCAAGATCAAGGCAATGATCACGGCTGCCGCCTGCCAGCAACATCAACAGCAGTAGGGCGACATTGTGGTACCGACTAACCGGTCGGGATCTCCAGCAGCAGGCTCATCCACGTCTGCATGGCGTTGGGCGGCCGGCTCAAGTCGGCCACGCGAGGAGTCTAGGCAAACCACACTTGGCAATGACAACCGGCGGTGTCTCCAGATCGCCGGCCTAATCAAGACCTCTGAGAGCGCGTACAACATGACCTTCGCCAAACTATCAATGCCCGGCACCACGAACGACATGAAGACGAGCGCCACCGACTGGAAGATGAAAACGAACACTTTGGTCTCCATCACGAGTGGTTTAACCGCCGTGGTAGAAGCCCGAGCCCTCACGAAGACGAAGGCATTCTAGCTTTCACTCGGGAGCTACAGGACGTCCACTGGCCGATTGGTTTTAAACCCACAGGGATTGAAAAATATGACAGCAAAACAAATCTCGAGTCCTGGCTCACCGTATATACCCTAGCAGTTCGAGCCGCTGGGGGCGACAACAAAGCCATGGCCAACTACCTCCCAATCGCGCTAGCCGACTCGGCGAGGACATGGCTGACTGGGCTCCCATGGCGGTCGATTGGTTCCTGGGGAGAACTCAGGGAGCGGTTCATCGCCAACTTCCAAGGGACCTACGAGAGGCCATCTTCTGAGCACGATCTGTATCAACTACACCAAAAGAAGAATGAGTCTCTACGTGATTTTATCAAGAGGTTCTCTGAGAAGCGCAACAAGATCCCAATGATCTACGATGCGGCTATCATCGCCGCCTTCCGTAAGGGATTAAAGGATGCCCCGTTCATTGTGAAGTTCACTCGGAAGCCACCACCCACTGTCCGGGCTCTTTTCGACATGGCCAACAAATACACCGACTCGGCTAAAGCAGTCGCAGAGGCCCTCGACGAGAAGAAGGAGTCCCGATAGAAGGATCAGAAGGCGAAAGCTGACAACGAGCCGTCTCAAAACAAGTCTGGTAGCCGCAAGCGGAAGTCAGACAGCGAGGTGGCCAACATGGAACACACTCGGTCGCGCCCCCAACGGAATAATGACTACCAGAAGGTCATGAGCGGGCCATGCCCTTTCCACCCCAAGGGCAAGCAACGCGGCCAAAGATTGCTACATGCTTAAGAAGTTTGCCTCCGAGTAGGCTTCATCATCTGGCGCCGACAAGGACAAAGAAAAGCCAGATCAGGGTCCGGCTGACGATTTCCAAGATCCTCAGGCCGAGCTCAACCATATCTTCGGAGGGTCGTCTGCGTATGAGTCCAAGCGCAAACAGAAACTAATAGTGCACGACATCAACACAGTCGCTACGACGGACACCCCCTAGTACCTGCGCTGGTCAGAGATGGCCATTACCTTCAGTCGCGCAGATCATCCAGATCGGGTTTCTCACCCGGGACGTTACCCACTCGTCCTAGACCTGGTCGTCAGAAACATCACGCTGAAGAAAACCCTCATCGACAGAGGTAGCGCGCTCAACATCCTATTCGCCAAGACTTTGGACGAGATGAACATCCCTCCTTCAGAACTATGGCCGAGTACTGCGCCCTTCCACGGGATAATTCCTAGCCTGTCATCAACTCCACTCGGGCAGATCACATTGCTAGTCACCTTCGGCACGCGGGATAACTTCCGCACGGAAAATGTCTGCTTCGAGGTTGCTGACTTCGAGACCGCGTACCATGCGATACTCGGACGACCGGCACTCGCCAAATTCATGGCGATACTGCACTGCACATATATGATGCTCAAGATGCCTGGGCCAGCACGAGTCCTCTCCCTCCGCAGCGACGTTAAGCAAGCTTTCACCTGCGACAAGGAGAGCTGCGAACTGGCTCAATCACATGAGGCGGCAGTCGGGCGCAATAGCATTCGGCAAGCTGTCACAACTGAAGTCGAGCAAGATCAGGTTCCGGCGAAAAAGGCAGCGAAGTTAGGAATTTTAGCAGACTCTGACACGAAGAAGATCCCCCTGGACCCTTCCGACCCCTCCAAGATTGCTCTAGTCGAGACCAGACTCGACCCCAAATAGGAAGACGCGCTCGTCACTTTCCTACAAGCCAATAAAGATATCTTCACATGGAAACCGTCCGACATGCTGGGCATACCAAGGGAGATGATCGAGCACGCCCTAAATGTGAAGACAGACGCCAAGCCAGTCAAGCAATGGCTGCGGCGCTTCGCTCAAGACCGCAAGGATGCTATCCGGGAGGAGATCACCAAGCTCCTCGCAGCCGGGTTCAT
Organism: Oryza meyeriana var. granulata; assembly: GCA_003991445.1. Taxonomy (NCBI): domain Eukaryota; kingdom Viridiplantae; phylum Streptophyta; class Magnoliopsida; order Poales; family Poaceae; genus Oryza; species Oryza meyeriana. The sequence goes on along the minus strand of RYFJ01003334.1, from coordinate 8,060 downwards.
CAAGGAGGTCTATCACCCGGACTGGCTGGCAAACCCAGTTCTGGTCCTAAAGAAAAACGGTAAATGGCGCATGTGTGTCGACTACACCGATCTCAACAAGGCATGCCCCAAGGACCTATTTGGTCTTCCCAGTATAGATCAGGTGGTTGATTCCACGGCCGGGTGTGACCTACTCAGCTTTCTTGACTGCTACTCGGGATACCATAAAATCAGCCTGAGGGAGGAAGACTGCTTAAAGACATCTTTCATCACGCCATTTGGAGCGTACTGCTACATAACAATGCCGTTCGGTTTGAAGAATGCTGGAGCAACGTATCAACGGGCAATTCAGCAGTGTTTGCACACTCAGATCGGCCGCAACGTGGAAGCCTACGTCGAGGACGTGGTGATCAAGACCAAGTCCAAAGGAGACCTCATCGCTGACCTGGAAGAAACCTTCCAAAATCTTTGACGATTCAAGATGAAGTTGAACCCGGAAAAATGCGCCTTCGGAGTGCCATCCGGCAAGCTACTTGGCTTCATCGTCTCGCATCGTGGCATCGAGGCTAACCCGGAGAAAGTCAACGCCATAATGAACATGGCTCCCCCGACTAACCAGAAGGACGTCCAGAAGCTGACAGGCTGCATGGCGGCACTCAGCCAATTTATTTCCCGACTGGGCAAATGAGGTATGCCCTTCTTCAAGCTACTCAAAAAGGTGGGCAATTTCCAATGGACTCCGGACGCCCAACAAGCCTTCGAAGAGTTCAAACAATTCCTCACATCACCTCCCGTGTTGGCATTACCTATGCCCCAAGAACCACTAATGCTATATTTGGCAGCAACTACTCAGGTAGTCAACAAGGTGCTGGTGGTCGAGTGATCCGAAAAGGGTCACATCCAGAAAATACAACGGCCAGTTTACTTTGTCAGCGAGGTGCTTGCCGACTCGAAAACGAGATATCCACAGGTCCAGAAGCTGCTATATGGCCTACTTATCACAGTCCGGAAGCTGGTGCATTATTTCCAAGCACATCAAGTCACGGTGGTCACAGCGTTTCCACTCGGGGATGTCCTTCACAATCATGAGGCCACCGGCCGAATCGCTAAATGGGCACTCGAGTTGATGGTGTTTGATATCACCTTTCAGCCACGGACAGCAATTAAATCACAAGCTCTAGCCGACTTCGTGGCCGAGTGGACAGAAGTTCAACTGCCTACATCAACAGCAAAGCTAGAGTACTGGACAATGTACTTCGACGGTTCTCTATGGATCGGCGGCGCCGGGGCTGGAGTCATATTGACGTCCCCCACCGGCGAAAAACTAAAGTACGTTCTACAAATCCACTTCCTGGCTTCCCACAACGTCGCCGAGTACGAGGCACTCATCCATAGGCTCCGCATCGCTATATTACTCGGCATACGTCGACTGGTCGTGCGCGGGGATTCTCAACTCGTGGTGAACCAAGTCATGAAAGACTGGACTTGTCTCGATGACACCATGGCAGCATACTGCCAGGAGGTTCGCAACCTGGAAAACAAGTTCGACGGGCTAGAAATAACACATGTCCTGCGTCAATACAACGACGCGGCAGACGAGCTAGCAAATATGGGATCCAAGTGAGAAGCGGTTCCGACCGGAATCTTTGTCGAGCAACTCATGGAGCCATCAGTCAAGAAGAAACCGGCGCCGGAGCAGTTGGGAGGCGAACCTACCCCAGCTATAGACGAGGTGCTGCACATATGTCAAGACTGGCGGACTCCTGTTGTCAAATTTCTCCTGGACGACGAACTCCCAGAAGATCGCAGTCAAGCCGAGCAGATCAAGCATCGAAGCAAAAGCTTCCTACTAGTCGGAGAAGACCTGTACCGAAGGAGCGCATCCGGTGTCCTCATGCGTTGTGTCACCACCGAGGAGGGCACGCAGATCCTGCAGTCGATCCACTCGGGCATATGTGGCAACCATGTCGCATCTAGGACGTTAGTCAGAAAGGCTTACCAGCAGGGATTTTTCTGGCCCACAGCAGTAACAGACGCCAAGGATATTGTTCGCAAGTGCGAGGGTTGTCAGTTCTACGCATGACAAACAAACCTCCCAGCCCAGGAACTCCAAACTATCCCTATTTCTTGGCCATTCGCCGTATGGGGGCTCGACATGGTCGGGCCTTTCAAAAAGCGCCAGGAGGATTTACACATCTATTTGTCGCAGTTGACAAGTTCACCAAGTGGATTGAGGCCAAACCCGTTGCAACTATAACAGTGGCATGAGCAAAGGACTTCATCTTGAATATAAAATACAGATTTGGGGTTCCTAACCGCTTCATCACCGACAACGGCACTCAGTTCACGGGCGGCGTATTCCAAGACTTCTATGAAGATTTCGGCATCAAGATCTGCTATGCATCTGTGGCACACCCACGGAGCAACGGCCAGGTCGAATGAGCCAACAGTATGGTCTTACAAGGCATCAAGTCCAGGATATTCGACCAACTACAACCATACGCAGGCCGATGGGTACAAGAACTCCCATCTGTTCTCTGGTCTCTCAGAACCACGGTTAGTCGGGCAACAAGGAAATCCCCTATCTTCCTGGTCTACGGTGCCGAGGCTATGCTACCGACAGAGTTACAGTTGGGCTCTCCGCGAGTCCGGGCTTACTCAGAAGACATCTCAAATAATACCCGACTGGCCGAGCTAGATCAGTTGGAAGAAGCAAGGGACACCGCAACAATCCAGTCGGCAAGGTATCTCCAAGGCCTGCGTCGCTACCATACCCACAATGTCTATGGCCGCGCCTTTTTGGTCGGGGATCTTGTCTTGAGGAAAATACAAACCACCAAAGACAGGCACAAATTATCCCCAATCTGGGAAGGGCCATTCATTATAGCCGAGGTCACGTGACCAGGCGCCTACCAACTGAAGACCAAAGATGGTGAGTCATGGAACATAGAACAGCTACGTCCTTTCTATACCTGAGTTTTATAATTTTTCATGTGTACAGTTTCTCTGACTCACCATGCCGCTTGTATCAACCGAGTAGTGAGTCGGGGGCTGCATGTATATATGTGTTCTGTCAATAATATACGAGCTTATCCTACTCCAGTCACGAAGCTTTACTACGACTGTCGCGTTTGCCCGAGTACAGCTTCTTACATTGAACGATTTTATTAAGTTCTGACAGACTAACTCAGCGTAGACTACATGGTCAAGTAAAGCTAATGGCGACTGAGTGATAAGCTTGGCAGCAGTGCACATATATTTACACATGTTTTTCACAAAAGTTTATACATATCGACTACATGATACGCTGCCCTTACAGACCCAGGTCTCGGGTAATTATCTTAGCAGTCAGCTTCGCCCGGGCAATCAGCTCCAGCGCCTCTTCGGGCGTCGTCTCCTCGGCAAACCCCTCCCCGATGGCTTCAATGTCTGCCCTCGGGTAGATGGATTTGGTCATCGCCAGGGTCTGGGCCACACCGGCAATGACATGCTCATCCGAGTACTTCTTCAAGGCACTCAGTGCATCCTCAAGACGCGCCTCTATTTGGGGGATCCTGCTGCAACTGGTTCCCACAGGGCTGGGATCTATCAGGTCAAGGAGCCCTTTCACGGACCCGACGAGGGCTTCCCGTGACTCCCTGATGACCCTTATCTCCTCTATGTAGAACCGATACTGGGCCTAGACATTGGCTCTCATGTCTGTCCAGGTCCTCCGGCAAGTAAACTTGTCAGGCTCGGTTGTAGGTGGAATGACTAATGGATTGGTTAAGATCACGGTCAGTTTGGGGACTTACTTTCGTAGTCGGCCTCCCACTTGGCTATGGTTTTTTCCAATTCAGTTTTTTCCTCGCCGAGCTTCATGGTGGCCTCTTTTAACTCGGCCTTTTCCCGTTTGAGCTCGGCTGGCTTTTGTCAGGTCGGCCTTGGCCTTCTCAAGCCCGGCTCTAGCTTCTTCCGCCTTCTTCAGCTGGGCTTCCCCCTCTGTCCGGTTCTTTAACTCAGCTTCGAGGGCTGCACGATAGATTAGTCAAGAACTCGACCGCGCGGCCAAGACACAACTGGGCAGTTGGGAACAACACGGCTGGAGAAATACACAAGAGTTCAGTCAGGAAGACGCATTCGGGGGACTTACCTCTAATCTTTGTGGCTTGGGCCCAATTTTCATCCCTGACCTGGGTGGCGGCATCCTTTAGCCAAGCTTCCCTCCCTGCATGGCGCTCCTCCATCTCGGCCTTCAACGCCCGGAGCTGCCCTAATTCCGCGAGGTGGGGGGCCATTTCGACCAAGATCTTGGTCATCTCCTCATTGCGATCGACAAGTTTCTGCTCAAGGAAAGAATAAGCCAAGAGTGGAGTCGGATGTCAAAACCAGAAGACCACCACGACTCTGCCACAAGAATTATACCCCGAATCCCTGGGACCCGGTGATGGCAGCGCGAAGCAAGCTTTCGTGTTCCCTTCTCGCTGTGTCCTCATCAAGCCTGAAACTCTTCACGGTTCCGTCAATTGCCGTCCAGGTGAACGTCCGAGGGAGCCTATGTGGAGGAGCTTCAATCCGAGGAAGGTTCGGAATCTCCGGCGGCCGCAACGATGACGACGACGATGACCACGATGGCGACGGGGTCCCGGCCCCAACGTCGGCATCCCCCGCAGCCTCGGGAATCAACTCGGGGGCCCTAGCAGCAACCTCTGCAGCGGGCGGCGACTCAGGGGCTGGGGCAACAGCCTCAGTAACTGCCCCTTGGTCGGGCGGCAACTACGGCCCCGTAGTCAGGACCATCTCAGTCTCCGTGACTAGGCTAGGCTCCGGCTCAGCGGGTATGCTCGCGGGCGCCGGCTCGGCTAGGGCAGGCTCCTCAAGGGGAGCGGTCGGAGCGGTCTCCTTGCGATCGATGTCGGCACGCTTCCTGCATCACAAGACAGTCGTCAAAGTACCACTGCAACAGACGAGAACCTCAGAAGATCCAAAGCAGCATACCTCTTGGAGAACTTTAGCTTCCTGCCGGGTGATCCGGGTCCTGGTGGAGCGCTACCTCCGGTTGTCGGCCTGGCTGGTGAATCAGTCGGGGGAGACGTGGCAGCTGGAGGCGGCCCCGTTGGGGGTGTAGCCGACTCGGGCACCCGCGTGCTTGGCGGATCCCGCTCGGATCGTGCACTCGGCGGTACTTTTGGCGGGCTTGGCAATGTCGAGCTCGGCCATACAAGTCCCAACATGGGACTTGATCGCCTGGGCGCCACGACGACGGTGTCCTTTATCTTCAAGCTTCCTACCATGGTGTGCGGCATCATGGCCCCCTCGCCCCGATATAGAATAGGCTTCTTCCCTGCTCTCCTGGAGTCGGGTTGGGCAGCAGAGGGGCTCCTCGGCCTCTTCATTGATTTGATGGCTGACAACGGGCACGAGTCCTCATCAAACTCCTCGCACCACTATAGAAGAATCCACAAAATACATCACACAATGCTGGGCAATCATACATACAGGCCCATAGGCGTTCGTCACAGAAGAAGGTTAAAGATTACCTTGGTATGGGGCCGAATGAAGCTATAGGCCGCGACCCGGTGATTATCGTCTTCGGTCGCGATCACCCCTTCGGAGAAGTAACCGAACAAGGTCTTAGTCACTGTGCGCTTGTTAGCTGACTCGTTTCTCACTCGGTCAGGATCGTTTTTGCCCTTAAAAGCCCAGCCAAATGGGCTCCTCAGCTTTAGCGGCTGGATGCGCCGAGTCAGGAAGTGACGAGCCACCCAAGGTCCAGTCAGGCCAGCTTTCTTGAGGTCATCTAATTTCCCCAACAATTGGTGCACTTGCCCCATCTCCTCATAGGTTGGATCTGCCGACCAACTTGGTAAAACTACCGGCGGCAAGCCGGTAAATGGACGCAAGGAGGGAGCCAGATCTGCGCAATAGAACCACTCCTTGTGCCAGCCTTTCAAGGAAGATTTCAAGGGGAGATCAAGATATGTTTTCTTCCCATCACTCCTCAACTGGAGACCGGCCCCCCCAATCACATTGATATTATGTTTGGAGGGCTGGGGTTTGATGTGGAACAGATGCTTGAAGAAATTAAAATGGGGTTCCACACCCAAAAAACACTCGCAAAGAGTGACAAATATGGAGATTTGAAGAATCGAGTTGGGATTCAAATTCACCAACTCCAGCCCATAGAAGTCAAGGATGCGACGGAAGAAATCAGAAGAGGGAAGGCACAAACCCCGATCGAAAAAAGAGGCAAAAACTACTGTTTCACTAGATTGGGGATTTGGGACTGACTCACCCTTAGCCGGCCACCAACGGATCACCTCCTGACTGGGCAACTTCAGTTGACTCTCCAGCAGCTTCAGTTTCACCAAGCCGCAATCCAAAATCGGCCAAGCATTCTCCGGTGTACCCACAAGATCCGAAGCTTTCGGCATGATTGGGAGCGGAAAGATTTGGGGGAAAAGCGAATCGGGGGCTTGGAACAGATGAAGAGGATTGGAATCACCCGTGTTCAGGTGGGGAACAGCAGCAGCTAACCCTAGCCGAGCGGGAGGCGAAAATTTGGGCGCGAAGGTGGAAGACAAAGCGATTGGCCGATTTGGGGAAGATGAAGGAATCTTTTTCTCTCTCCCCGCCTTTTATAGAGCCGATGCCGACTAAATGGGCTTGGGCCTACACAGTCAGCACTGGGACACCAAGATATGAGTTCCTACAGTAGCTTGCTCCATGTGGGCCGCCCGCAGGCTGAGTTGAAATTATAGCGCTGGTGCTACTAACAGGAGTTGATGAGGTAAACAGATATGCTTCATGAGAGCCTTATTGCTAAACATATATGTTTGGGTATGTGTTCTATCCACCAGGTCTCGAGGATATATCCTTACATGGATCACAAGCTGGTCTTCATTAAAATTGGGGATGCAGGTATCTTTCTCGAGTACACCTAACCACGCCGTGAATTTATTTTTATAAAGTGGTACTCGACCTACATGCATGGCCATCAGTTGCCATGAGCAACATTATTCCAGCCGATATGACGCTGAAGAGTAACTTTCGAGTAGTGCACTACTCAGAAGAGACTATAAATCTCTCATTCCTGCAGACATGATGCGGAGGAGTCTAACTTCTGGGTGGGACGCCACTCAGGAAAAACTATAAACCTCCTTTCCAGCTGACATGACGCTGAAGAGTCCCATATACGAGTAGCATCCTACTCAGCAAGACTATAAACACACATTCCAACTGACATGAAGTCGAAGAGTCCTACATACGAGTAGTTCCTTACTCGGCAAGACTATAAATCGTATTCCAGTTGACATGATACCGAAGAATCCATATACCAGTAGAAATCTACTCGAGGGAAAGATTATCAGGTTAAAAGATCTTTGACTCTTATGTTTAATTTGTCTTTACAATTAAGCATAAAGTCGGGGGCTACACCTAATAGGTGCACCCTAGTTCGGCGACACTTATTCATATCTACATGAAAGCCCTTCATAGCCTCGCTGCCAGCTGACATGAAGCAGGACTCGTGAAAGAAGACCTACTCGGACCAAGAGAGCTTACTCTGCGGGAGCATTGCACTCGACGGGCAATCTCACCGCGGAGGATGAGGCAGCCTTTGGCGCATCAGCTATGACTCAACTATGAAGGTCTTAGGCGGACCTACTTGGAGGCGCATGGCCTGGGTACCTCATCACACAGGTAGTTATACTGGGCCACTCCGGATAGAGTATGGGCCGAATCATGAAATTAAGAGGATAAGATAGCACCGGCAAACTTTATCTTGAGCGATAAGGCATAGCAGCTTAGTCGGATAGGTTTCTATCTCCAAGAGGAAATTCCTTGGCCGTATCCGGCTGGGATCCTTATCATGTACCCTGTCCCTCAGTAATATAGAGGGGAGGCAGGGTGCCCTCAAAGGGCCACAAGATCATTGATCGACAAACATCTTAGAGGAATTACACCACAACTGGGACGTAGGTTATTACCTCATCTCGAGGGTCTGACCAGTATAATTTCTTTGTGTTCCTTTGCAATCCACCGAGTTCCCCTTGCCGAGTAGCCCTATAGTCTATTTTGCCGGTGTAAAAACATTGACAGTC
>RYFJ01003333.1:0-114709 GCA_003991445.1 Oryza meyeriana var. granulata | reverse complement strand
TGCAGCATAGATAAAAGTACATCTAATTCGTGGTAATGCCGACTACCATAAACCGACAAGACTCTCGGCCTACCGAGGAGTCCTAGCCGATAGGTAGTCGCGGGGTGACGAGAACTTACCTCTGGGAGTTCGGACCTAACCGATGCGCCGGCCCGAGAGCGATTCCCCCGTTTCCCGCGAAGGGGTGGCTGATGCTGCGAAGTTTGTATTGATCGTTGTGATGATTTTACAAGGCAGCTCGGGATACTTATATCACCGAGTTTGAACATAGTCTGATAGGAACACAGATACAGTGATTTCCTATCTTAACAGAAAACGCTAACAAACCGACCGACATGAGGTCAGGTTTCCTAACATAAACACCTGCCTAACTAACAGTACAGTAAATAATTGCCAAGTAACGGTCTTCACGCTCCTTCCGATTCCGGTCTTTTCTCCGTCAGTTGACTGTAATTTTCTCCTTTGAACCGAATCTGATACCAGGGCCTTAACAAATTTGGCGTTAACACATGCCCCCCAATTCGGAGTTCTTCTATAAGACTTCGAAATTCTTCATGGGCCTCCAGACTTCTCCCACATCGAGGCGGCCCAAGATAGCTCACATTGCCATAAATGTTTGAAACATACCAACGGCCTCGATTCCCGCTGTTGTCATCACCTCTATAAACGCTTTTCTCCTTGCCTTTTTTACGCTCTTCAATCATCACCAGAGTACCACCGCTTCATCTTCCAAATCCTCACCAAGCTCTAGCGAATCCAGACGAGTCATCGCAACCTTTTCTCCGGCCGTCGATCCCTGCAAATTCTCCCACTCCCACGATGGCATCGGCATCTGCAGTTCCTGAGTTAATCTTTCTGCCCGATTATATTCTTCCACCTACAGGCCATGCGAATCCGATCTGCTATGCCTTCACCTGTTCTTCGTCTGTTCTTGTTTACTGTAGCATCTTAGAGCCCAGATCTTGATTCCAGCCGCCGATTACCCCAGATTTCTTCTATCATGGCCCCATGGGCAGCGAAGATCCCACCGATTCATCAGTGCTGAAACCCAACGTATTCCCTTCAAGAACTCGGCTATGTTTTGGTCAGACTGGTCTAACAGCTTCAGGTCGGGCCGAGCAGTATTGCCTGATGAGAGGCCTGTACATCGGCAGTATCGCTGTGAAGAAAACCCTCTGGGATGAATCAACAATTTGGCCATTGCATTAATCTCTCCTGGCCGATATGGAAAGGACGAGCCCCTACTTGGCATCGGCCTCATACTATTTGGTCCGATGCCCTCAATGCCTTCATGTTCGCGGCATGGGCCGATGACCCCCACTTTGCTGATGTGACCCATGCTCACCTGCCTGGATCACGAACGAGCTACATCAACCCCTTCAAACTCCGGTTTAAGCCTGCTCAATCGCTTCAAACAAAAAACATCGCCGGCTGGTCCAGTATATATCTCTCCACAACAAGGGAACTGGACGGTGTGATGATTGGGAGCACGTCGCTGTTTCTGAACTTGTGGTTGGAACGGTTCGTCTTTGGTGGTGCAACCCTCGGCCGATGACCAATAGCAATGCCTGGCAAAGTGCTTGGCCCGTAGGAAACCAAATTCCATTGGGCACTATTCTCTTGGCGCACCTACCAGCTGCTTCATCAAGGTTGGCAACTAAGCTATCTGGCCGCCAGCCCGTTGGCCACATTGGGGCCCTTGGTGTGTTTGTACAGCTCTGGCTCAATGTTTACACCTCAAGGGCCATCCAGAAACTTTCTTCTCAAGCATACTTCCAGCTGATTACCAGAAGATCAAGACCCGTCTACCGCCGATGCATCTCTATGGGCGAAGCTGGCATCGCCCTTTCTGGCGGCAAGATAACCCCCGCTGAAGTTAGTCAGTGGTTCAAGGGGAGTTTTATTATGGCTTTCACCAGGGAGGCCACTCTTTGGTTTGCTTACAACGATGCATCATCATTCGAGATGCCTTCTAACTTTGATCCACTCAGAATGCTCTGAACGATGATGAGGCAAGGCATATTCCTATCGGCTATCAGTCCTTGTCTGCTGCAACTGGTTTTTCTTTGGGGCGAACTCAGCCATCGTATGTTCTACCATCCATCGTCAGCTCCCGTCAATTTGGTCTCGTCAATCCAATAGGCCTATTCTTCATTGATAAACTCCAGGCCCGGGGCACAGTCAGCAGCGCCTTGGAATATGATCGGCTGCGGACTTTGACTGATCCCCTCCTTCTAGGCTCCGTCACTGAGGTGTACATCTGCACTGCCAACACCAAGCTTTTTGTCCGATGGTGGTCAGAATGGAAGAAACACTTATTCAGCCTAGCGCCCACCTGTTATTGCTCCCGTCTTGACCCCGATTACATCGAATCCGATGAAGAGGTAACACCTGCAAGCTTTAATCGCTTCCTCCTAGGGCGAAAGATCCCGGTGGAAAAAAGAGGCGAAAACGACGGTCTCACCCTCCTAGGGCTCCGGAACCGTTTCCCCTTCAGCCAGACGCCAGTTGATGACATCACGGCTTTGCAACCTCAACTGCTTCTCCAAGTGCTCTAGCTTGGACCGACCGCAGTCCGAAGTCGGCCACTCCTCATCGGTCACCTCGGGGATCTCCGACGCTCTCAGCATGGCTAGGGGTGAGGAGATTTGGGGAAAAGGCTATCGGGGGCTTGGAATGGATGAGGAGGAGCGAAATCGCCCGAGTTTCAGTGGGGAAGGGCGAGCAATGGCGAATCCTAGTGAAGCGGGAGGCGAAATTTTATCGCTGAAGCTGGAAGACGAAACAATTGGAGGATTGGAGAAGATGAGGGAATATTTTCTCTTTCTCCCTGTCTTTTATAGAGCTGTTTCCGATTCGTGGGCCTAGGCCTACACAGTCGGTATTGGGCCACCAAGATATGAGTTTCTACAGTAGCACGCTCAATATGGGCTGCTCGCAGGCTATGTTAAAATTGCAGTGTTTGTGCTACTAATAGAAACCGATGAGATAAACAGATATGCTTCATGAAGGCCTAGTTACTGAACACATTTGTTTGGGTATCTGTCTTATCCACCAGGTATTGAGGATATATCGTTATAAGGGTCACAAGCTAGTCTTTCATTCAAAATTGGGGATGCAGGGTATCTCTCAAGTACACCTACCCTCAATGGATTTAATTTCATAAAGTGGTACTTGGCCTACATGCTTGGCCAACAGTTGCCAAGAGCAATATTATTCCAGCTGATATGACGCTGAAGAGTCTAGCTTCCAAGTAGTGCACTACTCGGGAAAGACTATAAATATCTTTTCCAACCGATATGACGCTGAGGAGTCTAACGTCTGAGTGGGACACCACTCGGAAGAGACTATAAACACCCCTTCCAGCTGACATGAAGCTAAAGAGTCCCACATACAAGTGGCATGCTATTCGGCAAAGACTATAAATCATATTCTGGTTGACATGATACCGAAGAGTCTCATATACCAGTAGTATACTACTTGGAAAAGACTACAAGGTTAAAGATCTTTGACTTTATGTTTAATTGTTTTCACAATTAAGCACAAAGTCGGGGGCTACACCTAATAGGTGTGCCTATTCGGTGCACACTATTCATACTTCTACATGGAGACCTTCATAGGCTCGCTGCTAGCTGATATGAAGCAGGACTCGGGAAGAAGACGCACTCGGACAAAGAGTACTAGGGAACAATGCACTTGGGAAATCTTCACCGTGGAGGATGAGCACTCGGTATCAGCTGTGAGTCAACTATGAAGGTCTCAGGGGATGCTGTGGAGGCCATGGGCCCCGGGTACCTCATCACAAGCATATGGGCCACCCGGATAGAGGATGGGCCTAGCCTTGTGATTAGAGATATAGTAGCACCCGCAGACTTGCCTTGTACGATAAGAATATACGGTCTTAGTCGGTAAATGTATCTCTAAAGGAGAATCCCTTGGCCATATCCGGCTGGGACTCTTACTTTGTACCCCTGTCCCCCAATATATAAGGGGAGGCAGGGCGCCCCCTGAGGGCAAGAGAAGATCATAGATCGACACAAATCCTCAAAGGAATACATCACAACTGGACGTAGGGTATTACCTCACATCGAGGGCCTGAACCAGTTAAAATCTCCCCGTGTTCCTTTGCAATCCACCGAGTTTCCATCCGCTGGGTAGCCCTATAATTATATTGCTAGTGTAAAACATCGACACCTTGATTCCTTATAAGACCATGCCATTGGCATGCTTGACCTGCCCATTGCTTCGTGGGTGTGCCACAGAAGCATAACAGATCTTGATGCTGTAGTCGTCACACAGATCTTGAAATACGCTGCCAGTGAACTGAGTACCGTTGTCTGTTATGATGCGGTTAGGAACCCCGAATCGGTATAATATACTCATGATGAAGTCCTTTGTTCGTGCCGTACAAGTGTGTGAACCCTCCTGGTGCTTTCTTGAAAGGCCCGACCATGTCAAGCCCCCATATTGCAAAGGGCCAAGAGATTGGGATTGTTTGGTGTTCTTGGGCTGGGAGATTTGTTTGTCTTGCATAGAACTGACAACCTTCGCATGTGCAAACTATGTCTTTCGCATCTGTTACTTCTATTGGCCAGAAAAATCCCTGCTAGTAAGCCTTTCTGACTAACGTCTTGGATGCAGCATGGCTGCCACATATGCCCGAGTGGATTGATTGCAGAATCTGTTTGCCCTCGTCGGGTGTGACGCAGTGCATGAGGACTCCGGATGCACTTCTTCAGTACAGGTCTTCTCTGACTACTAGGGAACATTTTTTTCGACGTTTGATTTGTTCGGCTTCAATGCGATCTTCTAGGATTTCATCGACCAAGATTAATTTAAGAACTAGAGTCGCCAATTTTGGGATATGATCAGTACTTCATCTGTTGCTTGGGTAGGATCAGCCCTCGACTATTCTGGCACTGGTTTCTTCTTGACTGATGGCTCCGTTAGTTGTTTGACAAAAATCTCAATCGGACCAGTTCTCTCTTGGACCATGTTAGCCAATTCACTTCGCAGCGTCATTGTATTGTTATAAGACGTGAGTTATCTCCAGCCTGTCGAACTTGTTTTCCAGCTTTCTGACCTCCTGACAGTACGCCACCATGGTATCATCGAGACATGTCCAGTCTTTCATGACTTGGTTCACCACGAGTTGAGAATCCCTGTGTACAACCAGTCAGTGGATGCTGAGTGATACAGCAATGCGGAGCCCGTGGATGAGTGCCTCGCACTCGGTGACATTGTGGGAAGCCGAAAAGTGAATTTGGAGAATGTATTTGAGTTTTTCGCCGGTGGGTGACATCAGTACGACGCCGGCCCTAGCGCTACCGATCCATAGAGAACCGTCGAAGTACATTGTCTAGTACTCTAGCTTGTCTGCTATTGTAGTCATCTGAACTTCTGTCCACTCGGCCACAAAGTCAGCTAGAGCTTGAGATTTGATTGCTGTCCATGGCTGAAAGGTGATATCGAACGCCATCAACTCGAGCGACCATTTGGCGATTCGGCCGGTGGCCTCGCGGTTGTGCAAGACGTCCCGGAGTGGATACGATGTGACCACCATGACTTGATGCAACTGGAAATAGTGCACTAGCTTCCGAACAGTGATGAGTAGGCCATATAGCAGCTTCTGGACCTGTGGATATCTCATCTTTGAGTCGGCTAGGACCTCGCTGCTGAAGTAGACTGGTCTTTGATCTTTCTGTATATGACCCGGCTCTAATCGCTTGACCACCAACACCATGCTGACTACCTGAGTGGTTACCGCCAGATATAGCATTAATGGCTCTTGGGGCATAGGTGATGCCAACACTGGTGGTGATGTGAAAAATTTCTTGAAGTCTTTGAAGGTTTGCTAGGCTTTGAGAGTCCATTGAAAATTATCTGCTTTCTTCAGTAATTTGAAGAAGGGCATGCCCCGTTCGCCTAGCCAGGAGATGAATCGGCTGAGTGCTGCCATGCAGCCTGTCAGCTTCTGGACGTCTTTCTGGCTAGTCAGGGGTGCCATGTTCATTATTGCGTTGATTTCCTCTGGATTGGCCTCGATGCCATGATGTGATACGATGAAGCTGAGTAGCTTGCTGGATGGCACGCCGAAGGCGCACTTTTCTGGGTTCAACTTCATCTTGAATCTTCGAAGATTTTGGAAGGTTTCCTCCAAGTCGGCGATGAGGTCTTCTTTGGATTTCATCTTGATCACCACGTCATCGACATACGCCTCCACGTTGCGCCCGATCTGAGTGTGTAGACACCGCTGAATTTCTCGTTGATACGTTGCTATAGCGTTTTTCAAACCGAATGGCATGGTGATATAGCAGTATGCACCAAATGACGTGATGAAAGATGTCTTCAGGAAGTCTTCCTCCTTCAGGCTGATTTGATGGTATCCCGAGTAACAGTCAAGAAAACTGAGAAGTTCGCAACCCGTAGTTGAATCCACCACCTGATCTATTCTAGGTAGACCAAATGGATCTTTGGGGCATGCTTTGTTCAAGTCGGTGTAGTCGACGCACATGCGCCATTTACCATTCTTCTTCTGGAGCAGGACTGGGTTTGCCAGCCAATCCGGGTGGTAGACCTCTTTGATGAACCCTGCTGAGAGGAGCTTGGTTATCTCCTCTCGAATAGCATCTTTGCGGTCCTGTGCAAAGTGTTGTAGCTGTTGCTTGACTAGCTTGGCGTCTGTCTTGATGTTGAGGGTGTGCTCGATCACCTCCCTTGGTACTCCAGGCATGTTGGAAGGTTTCCAGGTGAAAATGTCCCTGTTCTCCTGGAGGAAGGTGACGAGCACGTATTCCTATTTGGGGTCGAGTCCGGTCCAGACTAGAGCAGTCTTGGAGGGGTCGGATGGGTCCAGGGGGATCTTCTTCGTGTCAGAGTCCGCTGAAATTCCTAACTTTGCTGCTTTTTTCACCGGAACTTGATCGTCCTTGACTTCAATTCTAACGGCTTGCCGAATGCTGTTGCATCCGACTGCTGCTTCTTGAGATTGAGGAAACTCGCAGCTCTCCTTGTCGCAGGTGTAGGCTTGCTTGACATCGCTGCGAAGGGAAAGGACTCCGGCTGGCCCAGGCATCTTCAGCATCATATAGGTATAGTGTGGCACCGCCATGAATTTGGATAGCACCGACCGTCCGAGTATGGCATGGTACGCCGTCTCAAAATCAGCAACCACGAAGCAGATGTTTTCTGTGTGGAAGTTATCCCGCATGCCGAAGGTGACCAGCAAAGTTATCTGTCTGAGGGGTGTTGAAGACAGGCCGGGGATTATCCCGTGGAAGGGCGCCATACTCGGCCGCAGCTCTAAACGAGGAATCTTCATCTCATCCAGGGTCTTGGTGAATAGGATGTTGAGAGCGCTGCCTCCATCTATGAGAACCTTCTTCAGCTTGATGTTCTTGACAACCGGGTCCAGGATGAGTGGATAGCGTCCTGGGTTTCTAACCCGATCTGGGTGATCTACGCAGTCGAATATGATGGGCGTTTCTGACCAACGCAGATATTGGGGGGTGCCTGCTGTAGAGACCGAGTTGACGTCGTGTAACTCCTAGAAATTCACCACCGAAATTCTGAACATTCATGTGCATTAAATCCCTATCCAGGAGAGCCAAGGTACACAAATCCAAGTTGTCATACAGAGTATCTGCCCAAGGGGGTCCTGCGAACCGGTCCTTAATTGCTATGGGTGCGACATGCAAAACCATGCACCCACAGCCCACAATTTGAGTCACCTTTTAGTACTTTAATAGTAACATATCCAAAGTTCTATTTTTCCGATATCGAGGCAGATCGAACGGCCCCGGACGAATGGGGCTTGCCCCCGCCGGCGCAGCTGCGCCGTGGCGGGGCGAGCGGCCCGATGGTCACCGCCGGCGACCATCCGACCCCCGCAGGATAGTGGCGAGCCATGAAAGGAAGTGAGGAAGATGAGGGAGGGCTCACCGAGGGGTTGCGACAGTCAGGAGGCAGTGAACGGCGGTGAACTGAGAAGATTTGTGGCGGCGGAGGTACGGGAGGATGGTGAAGACGGTGTTCCGGCGAGGATCTCCGACGGCGGAGGTGCGGCCGAGGGTGAGAGGATCCTGGCAAAGGTATTGTCGATGTTTTACACCGGCAATATAACTATAGGTCTACTCGACAAGAGGAAACTCGGTGGATTGCAGAGGAACTCAAAGAGATTTTATACTGGTTTAGGCCCTCAATGTAGCAGTATGCTCCAAACGGCGTGATAAAAGATGTCTTGAGACAATCCTCCTCTTTCAAGCTGATTTGGTGGTATCCCGAGTAACAGTCGAGAAAGCTGAGAAGGTCGCACCCCGTAGTTGAGTCCACCACCTAGTCTATTCTTGGTAAACCAAACGGGTCCTTGGGGCACGCCTTGTTGAGATCGGGGTAGTCAACGCACATGCGCCATTTACCTTTTTCTTCCGGACCAGAACTGGGTTTGCCAGCCAATCCGGGTGATAGACCTCTTTGATGAACCCGGCTACGAGAAGCTTTGTAATCTCCTCCCGGATAGCATCCTTTCGTTCTTGAGCGAAGCGGCGTAGCCGTTGTTTGACTAGCTTGGCGTCTGTCTTCACGTTTAGGGCATGCTCGATCACCTCCCTTGGTACACCCGGCATGTCGGACGGTTTCCACGCGAAGATATCCTTGTTGGCTTGGAGGAAGGTGACGAGCGTGTCTTCCTATTTGGGGTCGAGTCCGGTCCCGACTAGAGCGGTCTTGGAGGGGTCGGAAGGGTCCAGGGGGATCTTCTTTGTATCCGAGTCCGCTGAAATTCCTGACTTCACTGCTTTCTTGGCCGGAACTGGATCTTACTCGACTTCTGCTGTGACGGCTTGCCGGATGTTGTCGCGCCCGACTGCTGCCTCTTGGGATTGAGCCAATTCGCAACTCTCCTTGTCGCAGGTGAAGGCTTGCTTGACATCGCTGCATAGGGAGAGGTCTCCTGCTGGCCCTGGCATCTTGAGCACCATATATGTATAATGCTGTACCGGCATGAATCTGGCGAGCGCCGGTTGTCCGAGTATGGCGTGGTACGCAGTCTCGAAGTCGGCGACCTCGAAGCAGATGTTTTCTATGTGGAAGTTATCCCGCGTGCCGAAGGTTACCGGCAAAGTAATCTGCCCGAGTGGTGTTGAAGAGAGGCCGGGAATTATCCCGTGGAAGGGCGCCGTACTCAGCTGCAGATCTGAACGAGGAATCTTCATCTCGTCCAAAGTCTTGGCGAATAGGATGTTGAGCGTGCTGCCTCTGTCTATGAGCACCTTCTTCAACTTGATATTCTTGACAACCAGGTCCAGGACGAGTGGATAGCGTCCTGGGTGCGAGACCCGATCTGGGTGATCTACGCGATTGAATGTAATGGCCATCTCTGACCAGCACAGGTATTGGGGAGTGTCCACCGTATAGACCATGTTAATGTTGCGTGCAGATAGCTTCCGTTTTTGCTTGGACTCGTACGCGAGCGGCCCTCCGAAGATGTGATTGAGCTCGGCCTGAGGATCTTGAAAATCATCGGCCGGGCCTGAGGATCTTGAAAATCATCGGCCGGGCCTGAGTTTGGCTTGTGCTTGTCCTTGTCGGCGCTAGACAATGAAGCCTGCTCGGAGGCAAACTTCTTAAGCATGTAGCAGTCTTTGGCCGTGTGCTTGCCCTTGGGGTGGAAGGGGCATGGCCCGCTCATGACTTTCTGGTAGTCGTTATTCCGCTGGGGCCACGACCGAGTACGCTCCATGTTGCCCACCTCGTTGTCCAATTTCCGCTTGCGGCCGCCGGTCTTGTTTTGAGATGGCTCGTCAGCTTTCGCCTTTTGTTCTTTCTGTCGGGACTCCTTCTTCTCGTCGAGGGCCTCTGTGACCGCTTCAGCTGAGTCGGCGTACTTGTTTGCCATGTCGAAAAGTGCTCGGACAAAGGATGGTGGCTTCTGAGTGAATTTCACGATGAATAGGGCGTCCTTTACTCCCTTACGGAAGGCGGCGATGACGGCCTCATCCTGGATCATTGGGATCTTGTTGCGCTTCTCGGAGAATCTCTTGATAAAATCATGTAGAGACTCGTTCTTCTTCTGGTGTAGTTGATACAAATCGTGCTCAGAAGATGGCCTCTCGTGGGTTCCCTGAAAATTAGCGATGAACCGCTCCCTGAGTTCTCCCCAGGAACCGATCGACCGCCTCGGGAGCCTTGTCAGCCATGTTCTCGCCAAGTCAGCTAGTGCGACTGGGAGGTAGTTAGCCATGGCTTTGTGGTCGCCCCCAGCAGCTCGAATTGCCAGGGTATATACGGTGAGCCAGGACTCGGGATTTGTTTTGCCGTCATACTTTTCAATTCCTGTGGGCTTAAAACCAGTCGGCTAGTCGACGTCCTGTAGCTCCCGAGTGAAAGCTGGAATGCCTTCGTCTTCATGAGGGCTCTAGCTTCGACCACGGCGGTTAAACCGCTCGTGATGGAGACCGAAGCACTCGTTTTCGTCCCCCAGTCGGCGGCACTCATCCTCTTCTCGTTCATGGCGCCAGGCGTTGATGGTGTGGCAGAGGTCGTGTTGTAGGCGTTCTCGGAGATCTTGGTTGGGTCGGCGATCATACTGGTGTCGCCGCCGGTTGTCATTGTTGGTGTTGCTAAGTGACGTTTGCCTTGACTCCTCACGTGGCTAACTTGAGCCAGCCGCTCGGCTCCATGCTGATGTGGATGAACCCGCCGCTAGAGATCCCAGCCGGTTATTCGATACAATGGTTTCACCCGACTGCTGTTGTTGTTGCTGGTAGGTAGCAGCCGTAATCATCACCTTGATCTTAGCGATAGTTAGGGTGGCCTGGTGGTTAGGCCTGAGCTGGAGCGTGTCCAGCAAGGTTGCAGCGGCCACGACATTCTGTTGTGGCATGACGAAGACGTCGTGATCGCCGACTTTAGTCTGGAGAATCTGCTACTAAGCTGCTCGCCCAGCCTTGCGTAGCCTATCATTGCGAGCCTCGCGGTCAGCCTCCTCCTGTTGTCGCAGTCGGTGCACCTCCTCCTGTTGCTCCTCTTGTAGTCGGCGCACCTCGGGTGGTGGTGTTGAAGCCATGAAGATCTCGCGGGGGAGGAGAAAACTCGCCAGACTGGAGTCCGAACTAGCGTTTGAACCATTATCCGACTTGGAGTCGGACTCCGAGTAGTTTATCGGAGTAAGAACGAGTCCAACCTCTCTAGATCCAATCTAAAACGGCGTTTGGCGATGTCCAAACTGAATCGCAGGAGATCGAGTCTGCTGCATGGGATGTAGATCCGCAACGTCACCGAATCCGTGCGGGAGATTGACGATCTCCCCCGTTCTTGGCCCAACCCGGGCTGGCTCAAGGCCTAGCGCAAGTCGGACGCCGAAGGAAAGAGTTGTCCCAACACTCGGCGAAGTGAAGGACTACCACAGTATATCGTTGAAGGAGATTGCGGCATCCTGTGGGCCGACTGGTGCAACGTCGGCTGGCTCCTCGGCCGGTTGGATTGGATCTCCTTCGGCCAAGGTAAGGTTGCCGATCTGGTCGGCGATGAAATCGAGGCTTCTGAAAGAAATTATGTCTCCAGGGGAGAACTTGTCGCCGTCGATTCTAGTTGCTAGATCCATCGAGCTTGTAGATGTGAAACTCGCCGGAGCCCCTACCTGGCGCGCCAACTGTCGATGTTTTACACCAGCAATATAACTATAGGGCTACTCGGCAAGGGGAAACTTGGTGGATTGCAGAGGAACTCAAAGAGATTTAATACTGGTTCAGGCCCTCAATGTGAGGTAATACCCTACGTCCAGTTGTGGTGTTATTCCTCTGAGGAGTTATGTCGATCAATGATCTTCTGTGTTGTTCTGCCCCCAAGGGGCGCCCTGCTCCCCTTATATACTGGGGGGCCGGGGTACCAGGTAGGAATCTAGTCGGATACGGTCAAGGGATTTCCTTCTTAGAGATACATCTTACCCGGCTAAGATTGTATAATCCTTTTTGTACAAGGCGAAATCTACTGGGTGCTACTATATATCTAACTACAAGACTCAGCCCATCCTCTATCCGAGTGGCCCATATGCTTGTGATGAGGTACCCGGGGCCCATGGCCTCCATAGGTATAGGGAGGATTTAGAGTTGAAAAGACCAAAGAGATCAACGGGAAAACGCGGCCACAGGCCGGTGGAACAGCTTACTAAGGAGGATGACAACGAACTTGGGCCTCTGACGGCGTAGCGACTCTCGGATGCGGCGGCCTGGCGTCGGACAAGTGCGGCGGAGCTGGCGGCGGCGAGTGCGCGGTCTAGCGGTGGCTACAGTGGCGGCGACAGGCGGCTGGAGGTGACGGAGTGCGGCGGCAGCTCTGGTTTATGCGGCACAGGGTGCTAGGGAGCTCGAGAGGCTTCGTGGTTTGAGGGGAAAGGAAGAGGAGGGGATGGCGACGGTTTTTATTCGCTCGGGTGGGCGAGATCGAGGCCGTAACAGCTCAATTGCTCATTGGATTCAGGGCGACGGCGGCAGGGTTGTGCGCATGATTCTCGCACGAGAAGGGGTGATGGCACCGGAGATCATGGGGGAGTGGGCGTGGACTAGGTCCGCCCTCATTTGAACCCAGGATGGGCGCACGGGGAGCCAAGGCAGGGCGCCGATTGGATGGCGAAGGGGAAATTTTCCCCTCCACTCAATCCGGACGGAGGTAGGGGAAAGAGCTGACGGGTGGGCCCTGTTAGTGATATGCCCTAGAGGCAACATGGAGATGTTATATATACCACATGCTATGTTTATAATGTATTGATTTGTTCCTTGAAATAGACATTATCATTATTGATCAATGAGTACGTGACTTATTCATGAGACTCTTAATATCAAATGTTGCTATTTCTAAATGATCCCTGATCATATATCATATGAGGAACATATATGATACTAACATCAGCATATGTATTGATTGATGATCATGTCTCATGGATCATGGTATGGAGATACCAAATCGATAATATGGACATATGTTAGTGAACATGTGTTGGATAGACCCGCCATGAGATACTCCAAAGATTTCATGTATTATCAGTTAGTCTCAAGTAGTGTTTATCTAGAGTCCTTAGACTTGAGATCATCATGGTTCCCAACATATGTAGTAGCTTATTTTGGGACTACTAAACACTACTCCGTAACTGGGTAGTCATAAAAGTAGTCTTCGGGTTTGCTATGAAACATGTAGTGGGATGTGAATGATCAAGATAGAATTTGCCCCTCCTTAAGGGAGAGATATCTCTGGGCCCCTCGATGTAATGGATTATGGAAGTGCATGGCCATGCTAGGGTGATTGAGGTGTCAATCACAAGTTTGTAATCCATCACAGGATCGAGAGAGTGATTGAGCTATTAAGAGGATGACACAAGTCTCGCCTTGAGCTCAATCGATATCGTGAGGCAAAGGGATTTGTGCATGAGTACATTACAGGTTCAGCTGATATGATCTTTACGTATATGTTGACGCCGAAAATCGCCGGGAATGGGCCGATGACCTGGTTCGGCGTCTGGAGACACGCGAAGGCCTGGGAGATTTGCTTCACTCTAGTGTAGGTCCTAAAATCTTGAGGTTCGTAGGCGTGCCAGTCAATTTGACCCTGCAATTGACAAGGAGGTAAAATGTTAGATCAATGAGCCAATCGGCTGGAAGCCGATCTGGACTCGTCTCATCGGCCAATAGCCGATTATGAACTATAGCACTTATACACCGACTGGAAGCCGATGATGGCATAAATAATAACTAATAATGATAAAAAAAATTGGCTGATTACTAAAGGGATGCTCGGATATTGGTTGCAGGCCGATGATAAAATAAATAAATAGGATATATGAATAAATGGATCGACTGATTGCAATAATAACTTGTTAGCACTGTATCTAAAGCATTGCCAACACTTGTGCCTGTGTCCGGGACCACGCTCGTGCCCGTGCCCGGGAACTTACCTGTGCTCGTGCCCGGGTACTTACCTGTGCTCGTGCTCGGGTACTTACCTGTGCTCGTGCCCGGGTAGTTACCTGTGCTCATGCCCGGGTTGGCAAAGTAAACTAATTGGCTAGCCTTTAGCCGATTGTGAGAATAACGCAGGCAAAAACGGATAACAAAGCAAGTAATATAATCGGCTGTATTTAATAAAAGATAACTCATCGGCTAAGCACTCTGATAAAACATCGCATAAAAACCCATCGGCTTATTAAGAGTAAAGTTATTATCGTCAGTCTAGTAGATCAGACCCAACCGTTGCAGCACAGACTGATGATGATAACAAGACCTCGATAGTCCGATAGATCTAATGCGATCGTGATGTAAAATATGATAACTTATCGGCTATACATCCCGATAAGACGCTTGCGTACAAAATATCAACCTAGCAGGAACGATTTATCACTGGTAGTTTAGTAGGTCGGACCCAACCGATGTAGCACAAACTGATAATAAACCGCTCCCAGTAAGCTGATACGATCTACACACACATGATGTGATATACCTAATTGACCTATGAGATCAAACTAAACTGATGCAGCCATAGATAAAATAGATATATCGTGGTAAGCTGTCCACCGTGAACCGACTAGAATATCGGACTTAACCGAGGAAGTCCTAGCCGATGCGATGGCCGGGGTGACGAGACTTACCCTCTCGCAGGAGTTCGAACTTAACCGATGCAGCCCGGCTCGAGAAGCAGGAACCCGTCGAAGGGGTGGCGATGCGCCGAAATTGTATTGATCGATTGTAGATAGATTACAAAGCACCCGGGCATACGTATTTATACCCCGAGTTGACACGAGTCCTTATTGGACATGGCACACGATTTCCTAATTTACAAGAGGAAACATTAATAGGACCCGATCAGACACGAGATCAGGTTTCCTAAAGATAAAAACTAACACTGCCTAAATAGTAGACACGGTAAATAACTGCCATACTGTGGTCTTCACGGCTCCTTCCTGGATTCAGTTCCTTCTGGATCAACTCCCGTTAGTTTTCTGCAATTTTTCTCTTGACTGAATCTGATACAGGGCCTTACCAAATTTTGACGTTAACACATGCCCCCCAATTTCGGAGTTCTTCTATAGGACTTCAAAATTCTTTCGTTTTGGGCCTTCAGATTCTTTCCATACCGAGGTGGCCCAAGGTAGCCCACTTGCCTTAATTGTTTGAAACAGTGCCAACGGCCTCAATTCCTGCCTGGTTATCATGCCTCTATAAACCGCTTCATCTGCCTAGCCTTTTTTATGCTTTCACATCACCAGAGCACCACCGCTTCATCTTCCAAAACCTCGACGAGCTCCAGCGAACCCAGATGAACCGTCGCAGCTTCTTTCTTCGACCGCTGATTCCTGCATCTTCTTCCTCTCTCGCGATGGCATCAGCATCCGCAGTCCCCGAGGTAATTTTTTCTGCCCGATTATTTTTCTCTGATCTTGTAGCCTAGATGAATCCAATCTGCCATGTTCCTCACATGTTCTTCGTCGTGTTCTTGTTTACTATAGAACCTTAGGAACCAAGTTCTGATCCCAGCCGCCGATTACCCAAATTTCTTCTATCATGGCCCAATGGGTAGCGAGGATCCCACAGATTTCATCAGCACCGAGACCCAGCGTATTCCTTTCAAGAACTTAGCCATGTTAGTCAGTGACTGGACCAATAGCTTCAGGTCATGGCCAAGCAAACTACCTGGGTGGAGGGACTGGTACATCAGAGTATCGGCCGCGAAGAGAACCCTCTAGGAAGAATCACATATCGGCCACTGCATCAACCTCTCTCTAGCCGATATGGAAAGGAATGAACCTCTGCTTGCATCGGCCTCATACTTCTAGTCAGATGCCCTTAACGCCTTTATGTTCGGGCACGGGCCGATGACTCCCACTTTAGTGGATGTGACTATGCTCACCTGCCTTGACACGACAAATTACATCAACCCCTTCAAGCTCCGATTCAAACCTACTCATCGGCTTCAAGCGAAGAACATTGGTGGCTGGTCCAGGTATATATCAATCCACAACAAGGGAACTGGACCAGTCGACGTCCGGGAACATGTCGCCTTTTTGAACTTGTGGCTGGAACGGTTTGTTTTTGGTGGTGCAACCCTCGGCCCAACGATCAACATGCAATGTCTGGCAGAGTGCTTGGCCGATCGGAAACAAATCCCCTTGGGGCAATACCTCCTTGGAGCTACTTATCAGCTGCTACATCAAGTAGCGACCAAGCTATCGGCTGGCCAGCCCATTGGCCATATCGGGGGTCCTTGGTGGTTTGTGCAACTCTGGCTCAACGTCTACACCTCCAAGGCCTTCTTTGGGACTTCTTTTCTCAACCAATCCTTTCCAGCCGATCATACAGAAGACCAGGATCCCATTTACCGCCGATGTATCTCCATGGGCAAAACTTCATCGGCTCTTTCTGGTGGCAAGATAACACCCGCTGGACTTAGTCAATGGTTCAAGGGGTTTTATTACGGCTTCACCAAGGAGGCCACTCTCTGGTTTGTATACAATGATGCATCGTGCATCATTCGAGATGCCTTCCAACTTCGATCCACTTGATGCTTTGGAAAATAATGAGTCGAAGGCCATATTCCTATCGGCCATTACCCCTTGTTACTACCGACTGGCTTTTCTCTGGGCCGATCGCAACCATCATATGAATTCTACCATCCATCGGTCGGCTCCCGTCAGCTTGGTCTTGGCCAACTTCCAATCGGCCTATTCCTTATCGATAAACTTCAGGCCCAGGGCAACGTCAACAATGCCCTAGAGTATGACCGGATGTGGACCTTAACAGAATCCCTACTTCTGGGCGCCGCCACCAAGGTGAATGTATGCACTGCCAATACAAAGCTTTTTGCCCGATGGTGGTCAGAATGGAGGAGACATCTATTTAACTTAGCGGCCATCCACTACTGTTCTCGCCTCAATGCCGACTACATCGAGTCCGATGACGAGGTAACACCCATAAGCCTTAATCACCATCTCCGATCATCTCTCACTCCTAATTTTGCAGGCTGCCAACGTCGAGCCCCCAACGACAAGCACTAGTGGTCGGCCAATCATGTATCAACCCCCATCAGCCACTCCGAACTTAGGGCACGATGCTCCCTCTCCATCGGCTCTCCTCCAGGCACCCCGGCCGATAGGACAAAAACACAAAAAACTGGCGCATCGCCCCTCTCTCAAGAAGCAGAAAACCAATGCCGATGTCATGGTCACGACACCACCTACTCCCCAAACAACATCGGCCCCCTCATCTCCTCGGGTATGTGCTAAGTCTTGATATCATTATCTATTTTCCATCTTCCTCATCAGTTTCATTTTCAGCTCGAGTCATCAGCCCCTGAACTTCAACCTTCTACTGACATCCCTCCAAGCACTGAGCCGATGACTTCTCCAGCCGCTCCAATCTTAGCACCTAGTCCTCAAGCCGTTGATGAGGCCGCTCCTACTACACCGCCTGACATCGGCCATTCTGAAGAACACCCTACTCCTCCACTTGAAGCCGATGCCACCCAAGCTGCCAATACCCTACCTCAGGTAACCCTTATATCCATACTTCATTTTTAACTCTTCACTGATTCTTTTACCAATGTCAATTTGCAGTCCTTAGCCAATTTGTTCTCCTTTGACATCGGCAAGTACTTAGAGGCAGAAGAAGCAACAGCCACCAGCGCGGCAACCAAACCATCCTTCCTAGCCGATGTGCACGAGTACTTAACGAGTATCATCAGTCAGCTGGAAAATCCGATCGACGCACTAGTGGAAGACTGCAGTCCGATCCGGGCAAGACTTGCAGATATTGAACATCATCTGCCCGAAGAACTCATCGACGCACTGACTCCTGTGGCGTATCTGGAATCTCACAGATTCAGACTCATCAAGCTCAGACAGCGCATAGCTGATCGTGCTGACCAACAGCAAATAACCCAAGACATCCAAGCCGATTGGCTGTTAGCCCAAACAGAGAGGAAAAAGCTCGATGACATGGCAGCTACCCCCCAAGAGCTCCAATCCAAGTTGGACCAACTGAAGAAAAAGGAGGCCGATTTGCTGGCAGAACTTGAAAAAGTTCGCAAGGATCTTGAAGCAAAAGAATCCCAGCTTATCTGCCTGCCACAAGCTATACAAGACCAAGAGGCTAAGGTTGCAGCAATGGTGCGTCAAGTCGTTCATCGGCGCAAAAATTTGAAGACCATCTCGGGCTCCGATGAAGACGACATTCACGCTATCAATGAGATTGACCAGATCCACCTTCGCGCGATTAAAACAATTCAGAATTTTTTGTAAAACCTTGATACTATTGATGTTGCCCTGGAACACGCCGATTAACTTTTGCTGTAACATAATTTGATCGGCTCTATTGCCTGTTTCCTTCAATTATCCCTTAGTATTTTTGTCTGTTTAATCTAAAGGCGATATCAATTGATATCGGCTATATTTAGGCGATGCAAAAACATCGGCTTTCTGAACTATTTTAGAAATTGGCTGTACTTAACCGATTTAAGAGTTGATCCAAACGCTAGGATAGTATTTCTTGAGATATTTCCCGTTAAGTGCTTTAGCAAACTCTGTCCCATCAAGATCCTCTAGTATATAGGCATTACCAGGCACACAACGATTAATCCGATAGGGCCCTTCCCAATTAGGTGACCACTTTCTAAATCTACTATCTCGGGACCCGATCGGCAAAATCAACTTCCACACAAGATCTCCTTCAGCAAACAATTTATTCACCACTTTTTTGTTATAATGCCTAGCTGCCTTAGCCTTGTTTTCCTTGATCCTCTCTAGTGCCCTTAACCGATTCTGAGCCAAATCTTCAAGTTCATCTATCATCAAGTTATAATAATCATGGGCTGTCAATTGATTCTGCAAAGAAATTCTCCTAGAGCCGATGTTGGTCTCCCAAGGTAAAACTGGCTCATGTCCATATACCAACTGATACGGTGGCACCCGAGTAGATCCATGACATGCCATCCGATAGGCCCATAGTGAATCGGCTAATGTAGTATGCCATCGACGCGGCTGTTCATCAATCTTCCGCTTGATCAGTTTGATCAAACTCTTATTAGAAGCTTCCGCCTGCCCATTAACCTGAGCATAATAAGGCGATGAATTTAACAACTTGATTCCCATACTGGCAGCAAACTGTTGAAACTCATCGGATACGAAAATAGCTCCCTGATCAGTAATTATCGTCTAAGGAATTCCAAACCGATAAATTATGTGCTCCTTTACAAACCCGATCGCTTCTTTGGACGTAACTTTCTTCAGAGGAATTGCTTCTACCCACTTCGTAAAATAATCTGTTGCTGCCAATATGAACTTATGTCCTTTACTTGATGGAGGAAAAACCTGGCCGATCATGTCAATTCCCCATCCTCTGAACGGCCACGGTTTGATGATAGGATTCATAGCCGATGCTGGTGCTCGTTGTATATTTCCAAACTTTTGGCAATCTTGACATCCTTTATAGTAGCTAAAGCAATCTTCCAGTATTGTCGGCCAAAAATACCCTACTCTTCTCAGCAACCACTTCATCTTATGAGCCGATTGATGAGTTCCACAAACGCCTTCATGCACTTCCCACATCACCACTTTGGCTTCTTCCAAATTCAGGCACCTCAGCAGAACTCCTTCAAAAGTCCGATAATATAAGTCCCCATCGAGCAACACATATTTAGTAGCTTTATACCGAAGCTTCCTGGAAACCGATTGCGACGGATTTTGTAGATAACCAATTATTTCCTGTCTCCAATCATCGGCTTTATCCTGAATATCGTTATCGGCTACTTCAACCTCAATCTGTCTATTCAACCGATAACCAGAAGCAATCTGCGCCAGATCATTGGCCTCTAAATTCTGTTCTCTAGGGATATGATCCACTGATACCACCTTGAAATCTTTCAACAAATCTGTACATTCCTCATAATATGATCTCAAAACATCATCCCTGCATTCATATTCCCCAGACAACTGCTTGATCACCAACAAGGAATCACCAACAATCTCTATGATAACGGCCCCGATCTCCTTTAAAAGTTGAAGTCCTTTTAATACCGCCTCGTATTCCGCGTGATTATTAGTCCGATAAGGTTTAATCGTAAAAGCAAACTCAAAACTTGCCCCCCGAGGCGATACAATGACTAAGCCGATACCAGATCCATGCTTACACACTGATCCATCAAAAAACAAAGTCCATGGGATCGGCTCCACATAATTTTCGCGAACCCCTCTGTGCTGTACAATGAAATCGGCCACTGCCTGTCCCTTGATTGCTTTAGCCGATTCATATTTTAGGTCGAACTCTGTTAAAGCAAAAATCCACTTGCCAACTCATCCTTTCAAAACCAGAGCCGACAACATGTATTTCACCACATCGGCCTTGCAAACCATTGTACACTCAGCCGATAGGATATAATGCCGCAACTTAGTGCATGAGAAATATAAACAAAGGCATAATTTTTCTACCGCAGGATATCTCATTTCAGCATCCAAAAGCCTTCTGCTCAGATAGAACACAACTCGCTCCTTGCCTTCAAACTCTTGAATCAAAACGGACCCGATGGATTTCTCATCGGCTGATAAGTATAACTTGAATGGCACTCCTTTCTGCGGTGGAATCAAAATAGGTGGGGAACTCAAATAACTCTTAATTCCATCAAATGCCTTCTCTTGATCTGCCCCCCATACGAACTCTTGATTGGCTTTCAACTGTAATAACGGAGTAAAAGATTCAATTCTTCCTAACAAATTTGATATAAATCTCCTTACAAAATTAATCTTGCCGATCAATGACTGTAACTCTGTCTTGTTGCTTGTTGGCTCCGTGGTCTTGATGGCTCTGATGCTCCGTTGACTAACTTCAATTCCTCACTCATGAACCATAAAACCCAAGAACTGCCCAGCCGATACACCAAAAGAGCATTTATTGGGATTCATCCTTAGTCCGTATTTCTTGTCCCTTTCCAGCACTCTTTGCAAATCGGCTATATGACTTTCCTCGTTCTTAGACTTAACCACCACATCATCAATGTAAATTTCCACTAGCAAGCCAATGATATCATGAAATATATAATTCATCGCCCTCTGATAAGTTGCACCGGCACTTTTTAACCCAAACGTCATTACTACCCACTCATATAAGCCGATAGCTCCAGGACATCGAAGCGCAGTCTTATGTATATCTTCCTCGGCCATAAAAATTTGATTATATCCTGCATTGCCGTCCATAAAGCTAATAATCTTGTGACCAGATGCTGCATCCACCAACAGATCTGCTATTGGCATCGGGTACTCATCCTTGGGGGTACTTTGTTCAAATCCCGGAAATCGATACATATCCTCAATTTTCCATTCTTCTTTTCCACCGGGACGATATTAGAAACCCACTCAGCATATCGGCACGGCCTTATAAACTTGGCATCATATAACCTTGTAATCTTTGCTTTGATTGGCTCATACAATTCTACCTTAAACCTCCTTGGAGCCTGTTTGAACGGCCGATATCCTGGTTTAATGGGTAGCCGATGTTCAACAATTGATCGGCTTAATCCTGGCATCTCATGATACTCCCAAGCAAAGCAATCCTGATACTCCTTCAACAGTGTTATCAATTCTTCTCGAAGTTCAGGGCTTAACTTTTTGCTTATGTACGTCGGCCTTGGCTTATCTCCTGGTCCTATGTCGATCTCCTCTAAGTCATCGGCCGACATAAACCCTTGTCCCAGTTTCCCCTCGAAATCCTCAATTGAGCCCATCAGAGTAACAGCTCAGAGCCGACTTGCTGAATCGGCTGTATCCCTTGGCTGGTTACCTTGAGATAATCCGCTTCCCATGCTTTTCCGGACAAGCAATCAACACCATCGGCTTCCCAGACTGGCAAATCAGTCATTGCAATGTTGGTCGACCGATCTGCTAGGACCACCTCGACTTGATCTCCTTGCCATTGTATCAAACATTGATGCATCGTTGAGGGCACGCAACAGTTTGCGTGAATCCAATCTGTGGGCACCCCGGAAGTGCAGTATGAAGAGTAACTATTACGGCAACGCGAACTATCTAGATGGATGGGGTCTCGAATAAAACTGAATAAATGCGGTAACCATCCACCCTCATCGCAGACTTGACATAATCTTTACCCACTCACAATACAAATCCAAAAATGCCGAGAAGTGTACAAAGGAGATAATCATAAGGATAGCTTGCCAGTCCTCCCCGTCATACGCCCGTCAAACCACTCGATGGTGGCGACCAAACACGATACGTACCCTAGAGGACTCGAACCACAATAGCTATCCCCCAACCATCTCAATTATACACAACTCATACTCATGTTCAGCTAGTCCCCAGGAAAGCGACTAGCCTCACACTTTCATCGCAAGCAATTGATAAACATCACAAGTACTCTAAAAATGGATAGACGAGCAGCAGAGTTACAACTATTACATAGAGGGTTCACACCCTAATTCATCACAAAGTGGCACAAAAGCTTTGTAGCAGAAATAAACACAAAACAAAAACCAGTGGTGCCAAAACCCATACCACAGGGCAACCGACTGGGGATAGAACTTAACTACAACTACACATTATCCTCGCCACCCTCGGCGGGATAACAGTAGATCACACCATCTTCGTCGGTAACCTCACCTGAAAAAGATGCAATGTGAGTACGAATGGTACTCCACAAGACTTACACAATAATAATAGTACAAAGGAAGCATGCTGGTTTCTACATCAAGGAAGAAGGCTATATTGACTTGATTTTGCACAAAGCTGATTTTATTGAGCAAGTAATACTTGAAACTATAAGCATTTTGTGAAATAACTCAATCTGAAATTTTAAGACAGCAAGTATATGGTTCTGAAAATGGAACATAAATGAGCATAAACCATGCTTTAAGCATCATCCATGGGCCACCCTTGCCCAAACAATTGTGCTACACTAGCACACCATTTTTCATGACTAAAGCCAAGTCATATTTAACATTAAAAATCCCTTATATAAACCCATCCATCCATGACTATCCTAAGTCATGGTAACCACATAACCCAAGTTGGATGCTAACATGAGTAACTAACACATCAAGCGGTCGTCCTGTAACCATGGACACGGCTATTCGAATAGTTCTTACTCTGATCAGAGGTGTACATCTTTACCCACACAATGTGATAGAAGCCAAATGGCTACACTCTAGTTTGGTTCGTACCTGCCGGTACCCACACTCTACACACTGAGTGCAGACTAGAGGTCACAACAGAACCTTTTGCACGCTTAGCCCCAACCACCTAAACCATGTCTGAGCCCCCGACGACTTAGTCGTGCGTGTGTGATGACTAAGGCGGGCTTACCGTCGTGGGAGGCACCTCCGGCCATAGCCAGGCGCGCTCGAGGTCCTCCAACGGAAATCCCTCCTCACGACTGACGGACGGGCGTAGATGGCCACAGCCTCCCGTGCTACTAAGTTAAGCCATCCTACTCCCGGTGTGTGGAAGTACGTAAGGTGCTTGAATAGACGTCAACATGTTCGGTCCTTAACGACCCAGACGGAGCTACGTGCATCGGGGAAACACCATCCCTTCATCGCCCTATCATCCGTCCAAGTCAACATATTTTCAATTATTATTCAGAGGTTATTCTTGTCAGATTTTAACACATCCATTCGTATTAAACTAGTTTTATACCAATAGCTCCATCTATCGGATTTTTCTAAGTCTAGAAATAAGCATGGCTAAGCATTCGGTAAAATAAAAGTATCCCAAAGTCCTTAACCAGGGGTGACAATGTATAAACATGGCATCAATAACCAAGGAATGGAAATGCATACAATTGGGTAATATTGACTCTACCTATTTTCCCATTTTAAATAGACTGAAGCATGCATATAGATATTGTTTTCACAAACAAATCAATTTATTGAAAACATAGGTTCAATATGCTTAGACGCTTGCCTTGCTGCAGCGATAGGTCACTCTCAAGCTCTGGGTTAATCTCCACGTACTCCGTATCCTCAGAATCTATCGATAAGAAGCATTATGCAATTAAGAGATCGAAATAAACATGCATATGCATCGTGCTCTAAAATTTATGAGATAAACACAGTAGGTAGGGCATATCCTAATGAGATTTTTGGAGAAAGAACCAAGTCATTTGCATCCCTGGATTGGGAGATACAAAAATGACAAGGTAGAAGGGCTGAAAACGGCAAAAGCTGAAACTATTGGAAAACTCTAAGTGGAAAATATGTGCTTGCCTTCTCTGGTAGGAGTTTATGAGTGTGAGCATTTTTATGTGAAAATACATATCTTCCTAGATCCGACAAAAGTTGGTTAACTGAAATTCGATTTAAAATGATTTAGATATGAATTTTACAAGTTTAACAAAAGGAAAGGTAAGCAAATTAATTAGGCCTATTTTGGGAGGTATTTATCTCAAATACAAATTTTCCACAGTAAGTTTACAATTTTCTGAGTTTAACAGAACTGGTTTCACATTTTTAGCAAATAGGATGAATTTTATGGGAATATTTCAAGTTATTAAGCCCAAAATAAGTGAATTTTGCTTCATATTATTTTATGGATATTTTCTGTACAGAAGTTGTCCTATTTTATTTTACAGTAATAAAGTTCACAAATTTACAGAGCTAATAAAATTGGTTTCACTCAATTTGGAGTCAAAATGGAGAAGTTATGGATTTGCAAAGTTTAGCCATTTTTCTGTTGTAAGATAAATCTTTTAATTACTTTTCCTATTTCTTTCTTCTTTCTTTTTTTCTGATTTCCCTTACAGCCCGGGCCCACAGGCCAGCGAGGCAAAGCAGAGCAGGGCGCGGGAGCAGGGCGCGACGTGAGACCAAGGAAGCGGACCGTCCGGACTGGGAGTGGATGGTCCGGCGTGGCAAAACAGAGGAGGTTAGCTTCTCGGCAGCGGCGACGGCGATGGCGGCGTCGGCTGTAGTCGGGCCCAAGATAGAAAAGGTAGAGGAGTTCACGCCGGAGCTAAGGGTGGTCTTCTTGACACCTCGGGTGACCGGAATCTCGCCGGCGGCGATCTCCAGTGGCGGCTCTTTTCGGGTCGACAAGGGAAAACTTTCTACAAGCTCAAGCTGGCCATATTAATGCATGCATATGCGTCTACCAAGTATCTGGGTTCTCACCATGAGGTTTGACGAGGCCGGCGAGGTCCTGTCGGCGGTGGCGATGCACCGATTGGTTCGGCGGCGGCAGAAATCCTCTGGACGACGGCGGCAGCTCTTTCTTCAGTCGGCCTGCGGCTAGGACACGGTGTCCACCAGGTTACAGACTTCCTGAGGACGGCTACGGTGCAAAGAATCGAAGCGGGGCTCACCACAGAGGATGAATCGGCAGTGGCGGCAGATTGACCGGAGGGGAAGAAGACGACGTCGACCTCCCGGTACATTGCGCTATATCCTGATTCCTTCAGCTAGGGGTCTTCTGGGGGCAGGGCGACGGTGTTGGCACGAAGGCTTGGTCAGACTCGCTCCGAGGCGGCCGGAACGGCGAGATGACGCCGGCGGCGGCACTGCAGAGCAGAAAGCGAAGCACGGCGGCTTCGGCCGGTGATCCTAGGGCAACCAAGTGCAAAAATGGAATGGTTAGGAGTGGTGAATCGTGTTCCGGTGGTTGGGAAAGGATGGAGCTCACCGGAGTAAGCACGGGCTCGATCGAACAGCTTCGGCAGTGAGGGAAAATGGCTCTGACTCCGGTGATCTTTGTGGATACTGTCGTTTTCTCCGGTGGGAGTGTGGAGAGGATGAGGAGGAGGTTCTGCTGGCGAGATTAGAGGTGAAATGGTCAAGGTCTCCAAGGATGAACTCATCTCTATGCCTGTGTGTGCTGTGAGGAAGAGGAAGGACGAGCTGCTGACACGTTGACATGCAACTGCTGAGGTGCTCCCATGCTACAGTGTTCAGAGTGGGTCCCACACGTCAGGAAACAATGTTCTACACATTTTTAGCTAGACTTACACTATGGCTTGTGGGTCCAAGGAGTGATGGTCTAGGAGGAGTGGAGGAGTATGGGTGAATTTCCTAGTGAAACACACTGTCACATGCTGTGCTATGGCTGACAAGTGGGCCAGGTCTTGTAGGTCCCACTGGTCAGTGACTTGAGAGAGGAGAAATCTCCAGAAACTAAGTCTTGCTAGCTGTCAAGCAGGCAGTCTTTGCATTACTGTTTCACTAGGTTAATGAGGAGTATAATTCATGGGAAAATTACTACAGATAGAGAAAGATGTGTTCAAACTGCTGACCAAATTTCGTGGTTAGAAGTGGTCTGGTTTATTTTTGACGAATTTGCAAAGTGGGGTCACTGATCCAGTTTTTCTGCAGCTTGATTCATGTCCCTAGGGCTTTGCTCCTATTATTTCATGTGACTTCTTTGGGAATTAAATTAAACCAAAATTCCTGGTAGTAGGGTTCACGGTGTCACCCACTTTGGCAAAAGGGCTCTGTCTAATTAGTCTTCATGTTCATGTGGTAAATTTTAGAAGTAGACCAATTTATTTCAGCTAGCTTCCTAGCTTTGCTGATTTGAGGGATTTAGTTGAACTACTAATTGAAGTGATAAAATTATGTAAAATTTACAGTGGGTTGATTTGGTGAGATAGTACTTACAGGAATTTTTCCATGATTTTATGTGCAACCAAACATCCTTAGAAAATCCTTAGACTATACAAATGCATATGTCGAAGAGAAGGACACAGGCTGAAACTTGTTTGGAATTTTTAAGGGATCTAAACTAATGAAATAAATTCTGGAAAAATTATATTGATTCATGATAATTAAAATAGTATTTGAATAAATTATTTCCCACATATGTTTCTATTCAACTTGATGCACTATTTGATAAGGTTTGGTTTTTACTAATTAGGGTTTTAACTATTGAAGGTTTACATATTGCAAACTTTAATTTTGCATGAAGCGACATAGCAAGGATTTTGTTTATGCACTCTAGTGGCAGTAGGTCCTAACGCTTATTACTTGGAATTAGATTTGGGGCTGTGACACAATCCCTGCCAAGAAGCAGACTATAAGACCCCTTTCCATCGATAACGAAAAACGTGGTAGGTAATGTCTTGTTTCCCACTGTCAATTCCACGTTCAACACGCCTTTCGCTTCTGATGAATTCCCACCGAAGTCTTTTAGCACCATATTTGTCTTGATCAAGTCTTCGGCAGTTTTCCCCAATTTTCGAAACGTAGCATATGGCATTAGATTAACAACTGTTCCCCCATCAACTAGCATCTTTGTCATTGGCTTCCCATTCACATAGCCCTTGATATACAATGGCTTTAAGTGCCGATGCTCTGATTCCTCAGGTTTATCAAATATGGCCTGATCGGGTCACAACGTTAGCTGAGCGAAAACTTCTTCATTGCCTTTGTCGTCCGACGAAAGTGCTTTATACTCCCGAGGCAAAAAGAAAACCATATTTACTGGAACCGATGGATCGACTTCATCGTCCCTCCTCTTTACGTGGCATACTTGTTTAGTTCTCTTGTGACGATAATCGGCTTCTTCCTGATCTTGCCTCTGTTCTTCCTGTTGCTCTCGGTGTCGTAGCCGTTGTGCCCTTCTCTTCTGATTCTTTGTGAATATTCCACTAGGACACCACTGAGGATTTTGGACTTGTTTTTCAGGCACTTCCTCTTCATCATTTTCTTCAAAGAACTCTTCATGGATCGGCCCTAATCGGCTATGAACCGATGCTCTTTTCCCAAGCGGCCGATCCTAAAGAAAACCTTTCCTGCTGATTATTCGATACCCCATATTACTGCACTCGGGGCAATCTTCAATCGATGGCAACCTCATCCCTTGATCCCAACAGAATCGGAAAAACGGGCAATTCCAATGCGGATTATATCTTTCTGGCTCAACCCACTGTTCCTCATACTTTGAATACTTTTCTATCATATCCGATGAGGTAATCCTTGATTTATACCCTCGATGTCTTCTTCATCGGCTTGAGTCCTTGATGACGATCCGTATAGACCATGTTTATAGGGAACGGGTGCCCATCGATCTTCATCGGCTTCTTGTCTTCAAACTTGATTCTTCCCTGTTCGACAGCCGATTGAATTTGTTGCCAAAAAACTTTGCACTCGTTGGTGTGATGTGATATCGTATTGTGCCACTTGCAATATTTTTTCTTCTTCAGTTCTTCGGCTGATGGAATTACGTGGTTTGGCGGAAGTTGTATCTGCTTCTCTTGCAGTAACAGATCAAAGATTTTATCGGCTTTATTGATATCAAAGTCATACCGCTCCTCTTTGCCGATGTCCTTCACCCACGGGCACGATACTGATTTCTTGTTTCTAGCCCATTCCGCCAATCCAACCTCAGCATCGGATCCCTCATCGTCTGAGTCCGATGAATAAACTTGCACCTGAGCGACTCGTCTCTGGAACTTTTCCTTTTTTGCCTCTTGAAATCGGCTTTCATTAGCCGATATCTTCTGAACCAGGTGTGCCAGGGACTCAAACTCTTGTGATGAAAATCTCTCCTTAATTGGCGCTAAAAGACCTTGAAACGCCAAGTCGGCCAGATGTCCGTCGCTCAGATTCAGACTGTAACATCGGTTTCTAACGTCCCAAAATCGCTAAATATATTCCGGTACTATCTCGTCTGGTCGCTGTCTAACCGATGTCAGATCTGTCAGTCTCAACTCATGAATCCTAGCAAAGAAATATTTGTGAAACTGTTTTTCTAGATCGGCCCATCCCCGAACTGAATTCGGTGGTAATGAGGAGAACCATGTAAAAGCCGATCCAGATAACGACAAGGGGAAAAACCTAACCCTCAGAGCCTCTTTAGCCGATGCCTCTCCGCACTGTGCCAGGAATCGGCTGACGTGCTCTACTGTAGATGTGGTGTCTTGGCCCGAGAACTTAGAGAAATCCGGGACTCTGTATCGGTGTGGTAATGGAACTCTGTCGAACCACTCAGGATATGGATGCTGATACATAAATGTTTGCTCCTTGGGCTTGATCCCAAATTGTTCCCTTACTATCTCTGCAACCCTTGTCGATAAATCTTCTTCCCTTGGATTATCTTGTTGATACTGTATTGGTGGAGTTGGTTGCCGATTCTGTCTAAGATATTCCCTCTGGTAACTACCTGGATCGGCCCCAGCTCCCGGATAATTTTGTTGATACCCCCATAATAAGCAGACCGATGGTATCCAGCAGGACCATCCTGTTGCCCCCCAGCCTGGTTCTGTGTAAACAGGTTTTCTGGTATGTCTCTATTTATCCCATAAGTAACCTGATTTGGCTCCGTCTTCGGCGGGAGATAGACAGGACCTCGAGTAGGCTCTTGAGGAATTGATCCATCCACTGTCTTCTTTATGAGGTTATGAAGTGTGTTTACCAGGATCCCGGACTGATTGATAAGCGCGTGATGTACTGCCTCGTTCACCATGTCCTGTAAGGGTTTTACTAGTGGACTTTCAAGTGGTGTACGGCTCGATTCTCTAACCAGAACTGGTTTCGGAAATTGAGATTTTTGAATCGGCCCTTGTCTTGTCATGCTGAAGGATTCCAAGCAAAGCTTCTGAAAATTTGCCATAGTTTGCTCAACTAGCTGTTTTTGTTCGTCTGTTAAATCTTCCATGTTGACCGGAATTACGTTGTCTGTTTTGATCTCTTTTCCGGCCATGTTGTAATTCCGATCGAGACTGTGTTGAAACTTTGAGTCCTACCAGGCGTGCCAAAAACATGTTGACGCCGAAAATCGCCGGGAACGGGCCGACGACCTGGTTCGGCATCTGGAGACACGCGAAGGCCTGGGAGATTTGCTTCACTCCAGTGCAGGTCCTAAAATCTTGAGGTTCGTAGGCGTGCCAGTCAATTTGACCCTGCAATTGACAAGGAGGTAAAATGTTAGATCAATGAGCCAATCCGCTGGAAGCCGATCTGGACTCGTCTCATCGGCCAATAGCCGATTATGAACTGTAGCACTTATACACCGACTGGAAGCCGATGATGGCATAAATAATAACTGATAATGATAAAATAATTGGCCGATTACTGAAGGGATGCTCGGATATAGGTTGCAGGCCGATCATAAAATAAATAAACAGGATATATGAATAAATGGATCGGCTAATTGCAATAATAACTTGTTAGCACTGTATCTAAAGCATTGCCAACACTTGTGCCTGTGTCCGGGACCATGCTCGTGCCCGTGCCTGGGAACTTACCTGTGCTCATGCCCGGGTACTTACCTGTGCTCGTGCCCGGGTCGGCAAAGTAAACTAATTGGCTAGCCTTTAGCCGATTGTGAGAATAACGCAGGCAAAAACGGATAACAAAGCAAGTAATATAATCGGCTGTATTTAATAAAAGATAACTCAAAGGCTAAGCACTCCAATAAAACATCGCATAAAAACCCATCGGCTTATTAAGAGTAAAGTTATTATCGTCAGTCTAGTAGATCAGACCCAACCGTTGCAGCACAGACTGATGACGATAACAAGACCTCGATAGTCCGATAGATCTAATGCGATCGTGATGTAAAATATGATAACTTATCGGCTATACATCCCGATAAGACGCTTGTGTACAAAATATCAACCTAGCAGGAATGATTTATCACTGGCAGTTTAGTAGGTCGGACCCAACAGATACAGCACAAACTGATGATCAACCGCTCCCAGTAAGCTGATACGATCTACACACACTTGATGTGATATACCTAATTGACCTATGAGATCAAACTAAACTGATGCAGCCATAGATAAAATAGATATATCGTGGTAAGCCGTCCACCGTGAACTGACTAGAATATCGGACTTAACTGAGGAAGTCCTAGCCGATGCGGTGGCCAGGGTGACGAGACTTACCCTCTCGCAGGAGTTCGAACTTAACCGATGCAGCCCGGCTCGAGAAGCAAGAACCCGTCGAAGGGGTGGCGATGCGCCGAAATTGTATTGATCGATTGTAGATAGATTACAAAGCACCCCGGGCATATGTATTTATACCCCGAGTTGACACGAGTCCTTATTGGACACGGCACACGATTTCCTAATTTACAAGAGGAAACTTTAACAGGACCCAATCAGACACGAGATCAGGTTTCCTAAAGATAAAAACTAACACTGCCTAAATAGTAGACACGGTAAATAACTGCCATACTATGGTCTTCACGGCTCCTTCCTGGATTCGGTTCCTTCTGGATCAACTCCCGTTAGTTTTCTGCAATTTTTCTCTTGACCGAATCTGATACAGGGCCTTACCAAATTTTGGCGTTAACAGTATATTTTGGGGTTAATATGCCTTGCTAGAGGCCACTATTAACAGGGTGACCAGAAAGGCGTTTTCGGGTCACGACAAAATATACGTGAACCTATAGGGTTGCACGCTTAACGGGTTGGATATGGGCTCGATTCGGATAGAGATCGAAGTAGACTCTTACTGGGCCTCAGTCCACGAGGCCCGAGTGAGGAGGTCTATATATAGGGAGGCGAGGGGCCGAGGAGATTCACGTTTTTCTATTGATCTCGAGCTAAACCCTAGCCGCCACCTCGCGAGCCAAACCCTAGCCGCTCACGAGTGCTAGTACACTCGCAATCGGCGTTCCAGCCCCGGACGTGTGGATACCGGTGGGGGCGCTGCTCATTGCGGCGTTGATCGGCATCGACGCTGATTAGATCTGCAGAGATCGACTACTTCCACTACTACCTCAACGCGCGCGTGGTTGGACCGGCTTCTCCAACCCTTCTTCCGCTGCACTGCGCGTCTAGTGGTAACGATTCATGATCCCTCTCTCGCATGATGTCCTGATGTGCGTGGTAGAAAAGTTTTGTTTTCTGCTATCGTAGCCTGCGCGTACTCCTTTAGGCCCGGCCTGTCAGCGGGGAGATGCACGAACGGGGCGGGCGAGCATTTGACGGGCGGGCCCCATGGCACAGCGAGAGAGAGAGCTGGGTGGCGGCCGACAAGTGGGTCCAGTGGAGGGGCGCAGCTTGTGCGGGCTGCCCGAGCAGCCCAGGAGCAGTGCTGGGCCAGCGGCCCAGCGGGAGGAAAAAGGAAAAGAAAAGAAAAAGGAAAAGAGTTTTCCAGTGAAATTTAATTCCGATTATCATTTTTGATTTATTAAAAATAGTTCCAGTGCTCTAAAAATTCAAATAAAAATCCTATTAACATATCTAGGCAAGGGGAATAAAAGAAAAATATTCCCTGCCACAGTAATTTATTATTTGGTATTTTTCACATTTAATTAATTCATTTGGCCATTTTAATTTATTTTTCTTGGGCATTTTCTTAGGTATTATTTTTGTGTGGCTAATGTTAGGGTGTGACAAACCTACCCCCACTTAAACGGAATCTCATCCTCGAGATTCGGGCGTGCTGGTGAAGAGGTGGGGAAAGGCGGACTTCAGTTCATCTTCTCGCTCCCAGGCGGCTTCTTCTGAGTGGTGGCTCCACTGTACCTTGTAGAACCTAATCACCCGACTTCGAGTGTTTCTTTCACTGATCTCCAAGATCC
The DNA here is from genome assembly GCA_003991445.1 of Oryza meyeriana var. granulata. Lineage (NCBI taxonomy): Eukaryota > Viridiplantae > Streptophyta > Magnoliopsida > Poales > Poaceae > Oryza > Oryza meyeriana. Next base: position 82,206 of record RYFJ01003333.1, on the reverse strand, counting down.
GAATTGGTTTTTCCACATAGGTGAGGTCTTCTTGGATCTCGATTTGCTCTGGATCGGCATGTTCTGCTGGTATCCTCAAACATTTCTTCAGTTGTGACACATGGAACACGTCGTGTATACCTGCCATTGAAGCTAGAAGGCTCAACTGATATGCCACTTCACCTTTACAGGCTAGTACTTGGTAGGGTCCCATGAAACGAGGTGCTAGTTTTCCTTTGGTTTGAAACCGGTGTACTCCTCGGAGTGGCATGACACAGAGATACACATAATCTCCTTCCTCGAAGCTTAAGTCTCTGCGACGGTTGTCGGTATAGCTCTTCTGTTTGGATTGAGTTGTCTTTAAGCGCTCCCGTATTATGGCCACTTTCTCTTCTGCTCTTGGAGTATGTCGGTTCCGAAAACCTGGCAATCCGCCTATTGATCCCATAAAAGGGGTGTGCGGCACTTCCTACCATACAGAGCTTCGAACGGTGCCATCTGCAAGCTGGCTTGGTAACTGTTGTTGTACGAGAATTCGGCATAGGGTAGGTGTGGAGGCCATGGGCCCCGGGTACCTCATGACAAGCATATAGGCCACTCGGATAGAGGATGGGTCTAGTCTTGTAATTAGAGATATGGTAGAACCCGACAGACTTTGCCTTGTACGATAAGGAATATATAGTCCTAGTCGGGTAAATTATATCTCTAAAAGGAGATCCCTTGGCTGTAATCCGGCTGGGACTCCTACCTTGTACCCCTGTCCCCCAGTATATAAGGGGAGGCAGGGCGCCCCATGAGGGCAGAATCATCAAGAGCTCATAGAAGCAATCATACATCCTCAAAGGAATACACCACAACTGGACGTAGAGTATTACCTCACTTTGAGGGCCATAACCAGTATAAAACCTCCCCGTGTTCCTTTGCAATCCACTGAGTTTCCATCTACTGAGTAGCCCTATAATCATATTGCCGGTGTAAAACATCGACAGTTGGCGCGCTAGGTAGGGGCTTCGGCGAGATCTACATCTACAAACTCGATGTATCCAGCAATCGGAGTCGATGGCGGCAAATTCTTCCTCAGAGATACAATCTCATTCAGAAGCCTCGACTTCATCACCGACATGATCGGCAATCTCACCTTGGCCGACATAGACCTGATCCAACCGGCCGAGGAACCAGCCAATTCCGCGCCAGTCGGCCCACAAGATGCTGCAGCCATCCTCGTCGATTTGCTGCGGCGATCTACCACCTGTCCGAGTCATGGGACAACTCTCTCCTTCAGCGTCCGACTCATGCTTGGCCTCGAGCTGGCCTGGGTCGGGCTTGGAGGGGGAGAGATCATCAATCTCCCTTGCAGACCCGGTGACACCGTGGATCTACATCCCACGCGGCAGACCCGATCCCCTATGGTTTAGTTTGGACATGGCCTAGAGCCACTCCAGATTGGATCTAGGGTGGTCAGAGGCGTCCTTACTCCGATCAACTACTCGGATTCCGACTCCAAGTCGGACAACAGTTCGGACACCAGTCTGACGAGTTTCCTCCTGCCCCGAGAGATCTTCATGGCTTCAACCCCTCCACCGGAGGTGCGCCGACTACAAGAGGAGCAAGAAGAGGAAGCACGCTGACTACGACAACAGAAGGAAGCCGAATGCGAAGCCTGCAATGACGAGTTACGCAGGGCTGGGCGAACTACTCAGCACAGATCCTCCAAACCCGAGTTGATGGCCACGATGTCTTCGTTACACCTCAATAGAACCTCGTAGCCGCTGTAACCCTACTGGACACGCTCCAATTTGGGCCTGACCACCAGGCCACCCCGACGATAGCAAGGACAAAAGCCATGATCACCGCTGCTGCATGCCAGCAGCTCAATAGTCGGGCGACAGTCTCATACCGACCAACAGGTCGGCTTCTCCAGCAGCGATCTCATTTGCCTCAACATGATGCCGAGCAGCCGGCTCTAGTCGGCTACACACGGAGTCACGCCAAACATCACTCGACAACCCCAACAACAACCGACGGCGTCGAGGAGACCGTTAGGACAATCAGGATCTCCAAGGCCAATGAGAGGAAGACGAGCAACGCCAACTGGAAAATGAGAACGAGCACTTCGGCCTCCCTCACGAGTGGTTTCGCCGCCGTATTTGGAGTCGGAGCCCTCATGACGATGAAGGCATATAGGCCTTCACCCAGGAGCTACAACAGGTTGATTGGCTGTCGGGTTTCAAGCCTACAGGAATTGAAAAATATGATGGCAAGACCAACCCCGAGTCTTGGCTCATAGTCTACACTCTGGCGATCCGAGCAGCCAGAAGAGATCACAAAGCCATGGCTAACTACCTCCTAGTCGCTCTAACCGACTTGGCGAGGACATGGCTAACGGGACTTCCCAAGCAATCAATCGGCTCCTAGGGAGAACTCCAGGAACGCTTCATCACCAACTTTCACGGAACATTTGAGAAGCCATCTTCTGAGTATGACCTATATCAGTTGCATCAAAGGAAGAACGAGTCTCTTTGTGACTTCATCAAGATGTTTTCTGAGAAGAAGAAGTCAATCCCGGAGATCAAGGACGAGGTCGTCATCACCGCCTTTCAAAAAGGAGTCAAAGACACCTTGTTCATCGCCAAATTCAATTGGAAGAGTCCCAACTCTGTCAAGGCTCTATTTGACATGACAAACAAGTACGCCGACTCGGCCGACACTGTTGCTGAGGCTCTCGATGACAAGAAGGCACCCTGACAGAAGAAGTGGAAGGACACTGACGACGCGGTCCCAACTAAAGCTGGGAATTGCAAACGCAAGTCAGACGGCTTCATTGTGGCAGTTGGTCACAACTGTCTTCGACCTTCAACAACTAGAGATTATCATAACAACAAGTGACATGCTCGGGGGCTCAAAAGCCCAAATTCAAGGATGGCATCCCCACTCCCAAATATCGAACAGCTAAGTCTCTTTCTGATAAATATTTCCTCACTCGGCCTCGCCAGTGCCGCAGCCGCTTACACCTAATAGGTGTACAAGCTGCACATTTATTTTTTTCTGTTTTTGCTCTTAATGATTGCAAAAGTACTCGAGTAGCAAAAATTCCGATCCGTGAAACTTTGCTCCATGAAAGACGAACTCAAGTCACCCAAAACGCGTGTCTGGGAAAGAGCCATGAGCCAACTCCCGACGCTAGGGGGCTATGACTAGTCGGACAGAGTGCTTAAACGTAAGGGGTCAACTGCTCGGGAAAATTAATGTCAGTAAGAGGAAGAACACGTATTTACATATATTGTAAAATACATTTTATTAGTGTGGGTGCCATGGGCCCCGGGTACCTCATGACAAGCATTGGGCCACTCGGATAGAGGATGGGCCTGGCCTTGTAATTAGAGATATAGTAATCCCTAGCAGACTTTGCCTTGTACGATAAGGAAAACACAGTCCTAGTTGGGTGCGTTATATCTCTAAGAGGAGATCCCTTGGCCATAATCCGGTTGGGACTCCTACCTTGTAACCCTGTCCCCTAGTATATAAGGGGAGGCAGGGCGCCCTATGAGGGCAGGTGTGGACACCCCGAAAGTGCATTATGGAGAGTACTTACTATGACAACGTGAAATATCTAGATGGATGGGATCTCGAATCAAAACCAAATAAGTGCAGTAACCATCCATCCTCATCGCAGACTTGCCATAATATTTACCCATTCATAATACAAAAACAAAGCGCCGAATTCAGAAATAAGGAGATATTTGGAGAGTTGATTCACCAGTCCGAAACGGCGAAGTGTGCCCGTCAAACCACACGAAGGTGGTGACCAAACACGATACACACTTCTGAGGACATGGTCTATGGTTGAATCAATATCCATGCATCTCATCATTTCTAAACTCATACTCATGTTTAGCTAGTCCCCAGGAAAGCGACTAGCCTCACACTTTCATCGCAAGCAATTGATAAACATCACAAGTACTCTAAATATGGATAAAAGAGCAGCAGTGTTATATATATTACATAGAGGGTTCACACCCTAAATCATCATAGAGTAGCACAAAAGATAGTAGCGGAAATGTAAACATAAAGGATAAAACCAGTGGTGCATACCAAAACCCCACAAGGCAACCGACTAGGGATAGAGCTTAACTCCAACTACACATTATCCTCGCCACCCTCGGCAGGATAATAGTAGACCACACCAACATCGTCGTTATCCTCACCTGAAAAATAAGCAGCGTGAGTACGAATGGTACTCAGCTAGACTTACATAATATTAGTAGTACAAAGGAGTAATGCTGGTCTCTACATCAAGGAATATGGCTATGTTGATCTGGTTTTGCATAAAGCTAAGTTTATTGAGCAAAATAATAACTTGAAACTATAAGCGTTTGTGAAAGAATAGCAATCTGAAATTTTAGGACAGCAAGTAATATGTTCTAAAAAAGAGGTGAAAATGAGCACAATCCCATGCTCTAACATCAACAATGGGTCACCATTGCCCAAATAAATATGCTACACAAGCATACCATCTTTCATGACTAAAACCAAGTCATATGTAACACCAAAGCCTTTCACATAAACCCATCCATCCATGACTATCCTAAGTCATGATATAACCACATAATCCCATAACCACATATCCCAAGTTTGATGCTAACATGACTGAGGAACAAATCAAGCGGTCGTCCGTAACCGTGGACATGGCTATTCGAATAGTTCTTACTCTAATTAGAGGTGTACATCTTTACCCATACGATGTGATAGAAGCCAAACGGCTACACTCTAGTTTGATCCGTACCCGTCGGTACCCACACTCTACACATTGAGTGCAGACTAGAGGTCACAACAAAACCTCTCCCACGCATAGCTCCAACCACCTAAACCACGTCTAGGCCCCCGACGACTTAGTCACGTGCGTGCGTGGTGACTAAGGCGGGCTCACCGTCGCGGGAGGCACCTCCGGCCAAAACCAGGCACGCTCGAGGCCCTCCAAAGGAAAAACCATCCTCACGACTGACGGATGGGTGTAGATGGCCACAGCCTTCCGTGCTACTAAGTCAAGCCGTCCCATTCCCGGCGTGTGGAAGTACGTAGGGTGCTTGAATAGACGTCAACATGTTTGGTCCTTAATGACCCAGACGGAGCTACATGCATCGGGGAAACACCATCCCGTCATCGCCCTATCATCCATCCAAGTCAAACATATTCTCAATTATAAATCAAAAGTTACTCTTTTCAGATTTTAACCCATCCACTCGTATTAAACTAGTTTTAAACTGATAGCTCCATCTATCGGATTTTTCTAAGTCTAGAATTAAGCATGGCTAAGCATTCAATAAAATAAAAGTATCCCAAAGTCCTTAACCAGGGGTGACAAGGTAAAAACATGGAATCAACAACCAAGGAATGGAAATGCATACAATTGGGCAATATTGACTCTACCCGTTTTCCCATTTTAAATAGACCGAAGCATGCTTATAGATATTGTTTTCGCAAACAAATAAATTTATAGAAGACATAGGTTCAATATGCTTAGATGCTTGCCTTGCTGCTGCGATGGTTCATACTCAACTTCTGGTTCTTGCTCCACGTACTTCGAATTGTCTGAATCTACCGATAAAAGCGAATATGCAAATAAGAATCAATTAAATATGCCTATGCAAAAATGATCAATAAATGCTAAGATAAATACAGTAGTGTAGGCATGTCTTAACAAGATTTTAGGAGAAGAACCAATCATTTGCATCTCTTGGATTGGGAGATACGAAAATAACAACTAGGAAGGCTGGAAAAATGGCAGTTCTGTAAATATTTATACTGTAACCTTAAGTTATTATATTTGACAGACATTTTCTATTAAGATTTCAAGAAGGCATGTAGTTTTATATAAAAGAGCATAACCTACTGTTCTAACAAAATTGAGTTTACTCAATTTTGGATTTATAATCAATTTATTATAGAGTTTGAAGTCCCTATATATATTGACGATTATTGAAATACTTTTAGTATATAAAAGTGTTATAATACTTTACAGAAATGGTAATCATGCCAAAAGGAGCTTACTGATCCTAGGTTTGAGAAAATTTGAAATTAGAACAAATTTATTAATTTTATACATATCTCATGCAATAAATAACATATATATAAGTAATATGAATTTTAGGGGTTATTTTATCTACTGTGGGTGCTACTTTTTAATTTACAGAAATAAATTGCATGTTTTTATGAATCCAACAAAAGTTGGTTCACTGAAATTTGATTTAAAAAGATTTAGTTATGAATTCCTCAATTTTGTCAAAAAGAAGGGTTAGAAATTACTTAGGCCAATTTTGGGAGGTAGTTTTGTCAAAAACAATTTATCCACAGCAAAGGTTACAATTTTCTGAGTTAAACAAAAGTGGTTTCAGAATTTTAGTAGATTGGATGAATTTTCTAAAAATTTACAAAGTGTTTAGGCCCAAAATAAGTTATTTTTGCTTCACCTTATTTTATAGACATTTTCTGCACAGAAGTGGTCTTGTTTTATTTCACCGTATTAAAGTTCACAAATTTATAGAATTAACAAAATTGGTTTCACTCAAAAAGGAGTTAAAATGAATTCCTTATATATTTTTGAAGTTTGCCCATTTTTCAGTTACAAAATAATTCAGTTATTTGCCTTTTCTTCTTCTGGATTTTCTTTGCTTTCTTTCTTTCACTTACAAGTGGGGCCTGCTTCGTCAGAGAGTAGAGCAGAGCAGGGCGAGCTTGGCTGCGCCTAGAGGCGGCGCGCCAGAGGTGGCGATGGCGCCTCGACTGCGGTCGGGCCAAAAGAGAAAAGGAAGAGGATAGCACGGCGAACCTACCCCCCGGCAATGCGGTGGTCGGAGATGGCCTGAGGCTCGCTGGTGACGAGTGCGAGCGGCGGCCGTCCTCGGGATGGCGAGGCCGATAGAGCTACGGCTTGATTCAAAGCAAACTAATACATGCATAGGCGTCCACTTGGTACCAGGAGGCTCACCGAAGGTCTTGCTGAGGCTGACCGTGCTTGGATGTTGGCGGTGACAGAGAAAGCAGTCTAGCGGCGGTGGAAATCTTCTAGACGAAGGCGGCAGCTTGATTCGTTCGCCAAGCTCCCACGGGAAGATGTCCATCGTCTTAGAGGTCTCCTAGAGATGGTGTCTAAACGAGGAATCGAATGGAGGCTAACCAGAGAGGACAAAACGACGGCGGCGGCGACTTGACCGGAGGGGAAGAAGATGACCTCGATCTAGAGCTTCACTGCACCATCTCATGATTCCTTCTGCCGGTTATCTTCTGGATGTGAGGCGACAACGCTGGCGAGCTAGCTCGGTCGGCGGTGTACTGGATCGGCCGGAACGACAGTGATGTCATGGCGACGGTGCTGTAGAGTAGAGACAGAGCACGGCGGCAACGTGGCGACTTCGGCCAGCAATCGTAGGGTTGTGTAATACGAAAATAGAATGATTAGGAGGTGCTCATCATGTTCCTATGGTTGGGAAAGGGTGGAGCTCACCGGATCTAACTCGGGCTCAACCGAACACCTTCGGCAGAGGAGAAGATGAGCTTGCCGGCAGTGATCTTTGAGGATTTCCTTGGTTTTCTCGGTGGGAACGTGGAGAGGAAGAAGAGGAGAGATGGCTAGCGAAATTTGAGGTGAAATGGCCGAGGTCTCCTAGGGTTGTGCTGTCCAAGGTGCTCTGTGTACTGTGAGAGAGAGGAAGAAGGAGGCAGTGACACGTCTGTCATGTAGTTGCTAAGTTGCTCCAGGTCCACAGTGTCCTTGGTGGGTCCCACATGTAAGAGAGTATTGTTTCACACATTCTTGGTTAGGCTTAGGCTATGACTTGTGGGTCCTTGTAGTGATGTTCTAGATGACAGTGAGGGGGATGGTAGGATTTTTGGGTGAAACACTCTATCCCAAGACTTGCAGAGGCTTACAGGTGGGCCATGGTCTTGTGTGTCCCACATGGAAGTGAGAAAGAGAGAAGAAACTCTAGAGACTACGTCTTGTGAGCTGTCCAACATGCAGTTTTTGTATTACTGTTTTACTAGGTTAATGAGGAGCATAAATTATGGGAAAATTATTGGAGGTAGAGAAAGATGTGTTTAACCTGCTGACCAAATTTCAGGGTTAGAAGTGGTCTGGCTTGTCTTTGGTGAAATTGCAAATTAGGCATACTGATCCAGTTTTTCTGCAGTGTAGTTTATGACCCTAGGGCTTTGCTCTTTATTTATTTTTGTGATTTCTTTGGGAATTAAATTGAGCCAAAATTACTGATGGTAGGTTTCATGTTGGCACACACTTTGGCAAAAGGGCTCTGTCTAATTAGTCATCATTTTCATTTGGTGAATTTTAGAATTATACCCATTCATTTTTAGCTAGCTCCCTAGTCTAGCTGATTTGAGAGATTTTATTGGAGTACTTACTGAAGTGATAAAATCATGTAAAATTTACAGTGGATCAATTATGTGGGATAGTGTTTACAGGAATTTTTCCATGATTTTATGTGCAACCAATCATCTTTAGAAATTCCATAGACTATACAAATGCATATGTCAAAGAAAAGGACCCTAGCTGAAATTTGTTGGAATTTTTAATAGGTCCAAAATAATGAATTAAATTCTGGAAAAATTATATTAATTCATGATAAATAATTATAGTATTTGCATAAATTATCTACCATATACACTTCTGTTCAATTTGATGCACGTTTAGTAGTGTTTTGTTTTTGCCGATTTAGGGTTTAATTAATGAGGGTTTAAATATTGCAAACTTATCTTGCAAGAAGTGACAATGCAAAAACTTAAATTGTGCAAGAAGTGCATAACACTAATTACCTGAAATTAAATCTAGGGCTGTGACAGCAGGTTCACACGGTTCATCATAATCATCACCATTATTCCTCAAAGGAATACACCCCAAACTGGACGTAGGGTATTACCTCACATTGAGGGCCTGAACCAGTATAAATCCCTCGTGTTTCCTTTGCCAATCCACCGAGTTTCCATCCGCCTAGTAGCCCCATATTCATATTGCCGGTGTAAAACATCGACAGTTGGCACGCCAGGTAGGGGCTTTGACGAGATCAACATGAACAAGCTCGATGGATCCAACAACCAGAGTCGACGGCAAGAAGTTCTCCCCCGGAGACACGATCACGTTCGGCAGCCTCGACTTCATCACCGAAGAATTCAGCGACCTCGTCTCGGCCGACTCAAACTCGATCCGATCTGCCAGGGAACCGGCCGACTCCACGCCAGTCGGCCCACACGACGCTGCAGTAACCCTCGCCGACTTGCTGCGGCAATCTTCATCTTGTCCGGGTCTCGGGACAACTTTTTTCTTCGGTGTCCGACTCGGACTCGGCCTTGAGCCGGCCAAGATTGAGCTAAGAAGGGAAGAATCGTCAATCTCCCGTACGACTTGGCAACGCCGTGGACACCTCTCAATCAACATCCGACGCGGCAAACCCAATCCTCTGGAGTTTCGACTCGATACGGCCCAGAGCCGCTCGAGATCGGATCTAGGGAAGTCGGAGTTATAATCACCCCCATCAATTCTTCTGACTTCGACTCTCAGTCGGACTCCGACTCTAAGTCGGACAACAGCTCGGCAAGCTTCTCTCTGCCACGAGAAATCTTCATGGCATCCAAAGGCTCTACTCCTACTCAGGAATCACGCCGACTACACGAGCAACAAGAGGAGGAGGCCTGCCGACTGCCAGAACAACAGGAGGAAGAAGCAAGATGCTTGCACGCCCGCAACGACGATCTACGCAGGGCTGGGCAAACCACCCAGCAACAAATCCTCCAAACCCGAGTCAACGACCATGACGTCTTCGTTACTCCTCAACAGAACATCGTGGCCGCTGCAACTCTACAAAATACACTCCAGTTCGGGCCTGATCACCAGGGCACTCCGATGATCGCAAGGATAAAAGCCATGCTTACCGCTGCTGCATGTCAGCAGCACCAACAGTCGGACAATACCCTCATACCGACCAACCGGTCGACATCTCCAACGCAAGTCTTGTCTGCCTCAACGCGACACTGAGTGGCCGGCTCCAGTCGGCTGCACATGGAGTCCCCGCCAGACATCACTCAGCAATCCGAACGGCCACTGGTGGTGTCGACATCAAGATGACCGTTGGGACAACCGGGATCTCCGAGGCTGACTACAACGTGATCTTCAGCACGACATCAACACTAGGTGCCGCGAACGTGAGGAAGACGAACAACGCCAATTGGAAGACAAGAATGAGCGCTTTGGCCTCCACAATGAGCGGTTTCGCCGTCATAGGCGGAGTCGGAGTCCTCATGAAGATGAAGGTGTACCGGCTTTCATCCACGAGCTTCAACAAGTCGACTGGCCATCGGGTTTCAAGCCTACAGGCATCAAAAATACGACGGCAAGACCAATCCTGAGTCCTGGTTCACGGTCTATACTCTGGCAATTCGACAGCTGGAGGAAATCACAAAGTCATGGCTAACTACCTCCCAGTCGCTTTGGCTGACTTAGTGAGGACATGGCTAACAAGACTTCCTAAGAGATCAATCGGCTCCTAGGGAGAACTCCGGGAATGTTTCATCACCAATTTCCAGGGAACATACGAGAGGCCATCTTCCGAGTACGACCTGTATCAGTTGCATCAAAGGAAGAACGAGTCTCTTCGTGACTTCATCAAGAGGTTCTGAAAGAAGAATTCAATCCCGAACATCAAGGATAAGGTCGTCATCGCCGCCTTTCAAAAAGGAGTCAAAGACACCTCGTTCATTGACAAATTCACGCGGAAGCATCCCAACTCTGTCAAGGCTTTATTCGACATGGCGAACAAATACGCCAACTCGGCCCAAGCTGTTGCTGAGGCCCTCAATGATAAAAAGGCATCCTGACAGAAGAAGCAGAAGGATACCAACGACGCAGTCCCGACTAAAGCCTGGAATCGCAAACGCAAGTCAGACAGCTTCATTGTGGCAGTCGGTCACAACAGTCTTCGACCCCCTACAACTGAAGATTATCAGAACAACAAGTGACATGCTCGGGGGCTCAAAAGCCCAAACTCAAGAAGGGCATCCCCACTCCCCAAATACCGAACAGCTAAGTCTCTTTCTGATAAATAATTCTCCATTTGGCCTTGCCATTGCTGTAGCCGCTTACACCTAATAGGTGCACAAGCTGCACTTTTTTCTGTTTTTGCTCTTAATGATTGCAAAAGTACTTGAGTAGCATAAATTCCGATCCGTGAAACTTTGCCCCAGGAAAGACGAACTCAAGTCACCCAAAACGCGTGTCTGGGAAAGAGCCATGAGCCAACTCCTGACGCTAGGGGGCTATGACTAGTCGGGCAAAGTGCTTAAACGTAAGGGATCAACTACTCGGGAAAATTAATATCAATAAGAGGAAGAACACGTATTTACATATATTGTAAAATACATTTTATTCGGGTGATTATTTTCATCATCAGATGCTACTCATCCGATATCTTTATAGTATAGGGCCAGCTCCGGATACGCGTGACAGGAACTCAGGGCTGCGAGCCTATCTCCTATGCTTGGGGGCTGGACCAGTCTGCCAAGATACACTCGGGATGCTCCATGAGGGCTACTTATCGAGTACTTGCGCTAGTCGGGACGTCATCTTCCCCGGCTACGCTCCATGTGAGCTGACAACCGACTTTCGGCACTAGTCAAGGGTCGTATATCACTCGGCTGGGTGAGGTACGCCCCATGAGGGTCGCCATCTAAATCCTACGCTAACACTAGGTTCAGGTACCTTATCCGGTCACAACTTCGCTGAGTTGGGTACGCCCCATGAGGGTCACCAACCGAATCCTATGCTAATGCAAGGTTCGGGTACCTTATTCGGCTTTACCGAAGTCAGAGAAGATCTACGTCGTCAAAACGCATCTGGAGTTCTCATGCACTGCGTCATACCTAGGGAGGGCAAGCAGATTCTGCAATATACCTACTCAGGCATCTGTGGCAACTAGGCTGCATCCAGAGCATAAGTCGGAAAGGCTTGCAGACAAGGATTCCTCTGGCTGATTGCGGTTATCGACGCTGAAATACTCATCCTAACATGCGAGGGATGCTACTTCTATAGAGCTATGCTGGGTAGGTTGGTTCAGGCCGGCTTATTCGGTAGCAAGCCACCAAGATATGAGTTTCTACAGTAGCACGCTCAATATGGGCCGCTCGCAGGCTGGATTAAAATCGCAGTGCTGATGCTACTAACAGGAACCGATGAGGTAAATAGATATGCTTCATGAAGGCCTAATTGCTAAACACATGTGTTTGGGTATCTGTCTTATCCACAAGGTATCGAGGATATATCCTTAAAAGGATCACAAGCTGGTCTTCATTAAAATTGGGGATGCAGGTATCTTTCTCGAGTACACCTGACCACGCAATGGATTTAATTTCATAAAGTGGTACTCGGCCTACATGCTTGGCCAATAGTTGCCATGAGCAACATTATTCCAGCCGACATGGCGCTGAAGAGTCTAACTTTCGAGTAGTGCACTACTCGGAAGAGACTATAAACCTTCTTTCCAGCTGACATGACGCTGAGGAGTCTAACTTCCGAGTGGGAGGCCACTCGGGAAAGACTATAAACCCCCTTTCCAGCTGACATGAAGCTGAAGAGCCCATATATGAGTAGCATCCTACTCGGCAAAGACTATAAATCATATTCCAGTTGACATAATACCAAAGAGTCTCATATACCAGTAGTATACTACTCGGGAAAGACTACAAGGTTAAAGATCTTTGACTTTATGTTTAATTGTTTTCACAATTAAGCACAATGTCGGGGGCTAACCTAATAGGTGCACCTATTGGGCGCACACTATTCATATATCTATATGAAGCCCTTCATAGCCTCGCTGCCAGCTGACAAGAAGCAGGACTAGGGAAGAAGACGCACTCGGACAAAGAGTACTCGGGAGCAATGCACTCGGGAAGACTTCACCATGGAGGATAGAGGACTCAGCTATGAAGGTCTCAGGGGCTACTGTGGGTGCCATGGGCCCCGGGTACCTCATGACAAGCATATGGGCCACTCGGATAGAGGATGGGCCTGGCCTTGTAATTAGAGATATAGTAATCCCTAGCAGACTTTGTCTTGTATGATAAGGAAAATACAATCCTAGTTAGGTGCGTTATATCTCTAAGAGGAGATCCCTTGGCCATAATCCGGTTGCGACTCCTACCTTGTAACCCTGTCCCCTAGTATATAAGGGGAGGCAAGGCGCCCTATGAGGGCAGGTTCACATGGTTCATCAGAATCGCCACCATTATTCCTCAAAGGAATACACCCCAAACTGGACGTAGGGTATTACCTCACATTGAGGGCCTGAACCAGTATAAATCTCCCCGTGTTCTTTTGCAATCCACCGAGTAGCCCCATATTCATATTGCCGGTGTAAAACATCGACAATTAGGGTGATTGTTTTCATCATCAGATGCTACTCATCCGATATGTTTATAATGCAGGGGTGACAGGAACCCAGGGCTACGAGCCCATCTCCTATGCTTCAAGGCTGGACCAGTCTGCCAAGATATGCTCGGAATGCTCCATGAGGGCTACTGACAGAGTACTTGTGCCAGTCGGGACGTCATCTTCCCCTGCTACGCTCCATGAGAGCTAACAACCGACCTCCGGCGCTAGTCGGAGTTCGCTTACCACTCAGCTAGGTAGGATACGCCCCATGAGGGTTGCCTGCTGAATCCTATGCTAATGCTAGGTTCAGATACCCTATTTGGTCACCATTTCGTTGGGTGAGGTACGCCCCATGAGGGTCGCCAACCGAATCCTATGCTAATGCAAGGTTCAGGTATCTTATTCAGCTAATAACCAACCTCCGGTGCTAGTCGGAGCTCGGGTACCACTTGGTTGGGTAAGGTATGCCCCATGAGGGTCGCCAGCCGAATCCTATGCTAATGCAAGGTTCAGGTACCTTATTCGGCTCACAACCGGCCTCTGGCGCCAGTCGAGGCTCGGGTACAACTCTGCTGAGTTGGGTACGCCCCATGAAGGTCACCAGCTGAATCCTACGAGATTCGGGTACCTTATTTGGCCATAACTCTGTTGGATAGGATATACCCCATGAGGGTCGCTAGTCGAATCCTACGCTAATGCAAGGTTCGGGTACCTTATCCGGCTTTACTGAGGTCAGAGAAGACCTATGCCATCAAAGTGCATCCGGAGTTCTCATGCACTGTGTCACACCTGAGGAGGGCAAGCAGATCCTGCAATATACCTACTCGGGCATCTGTGGCTACCATGCTGCATCCAGAACATAAATCAGAAAGGCTTGCGGACAAAGATACTGTAGGATCGACTCACACTAAGATAGGTAATTAGAAGGAGGGTGAATGATTGCATAAGTCAAAAATAAAATTTAACACTTTCCCCTAATCACAAAACCTGAAAAACCGCGTTTTTAGAATCTGGACAGAACACTGTTTTGTCACTAAACAGATTGTAGCTGTAGATCCGTAACTCCGATCGACCTGAAAATTTGTCAGAATAAACTAGACAAAATTTTCAAACAAACCCAACTGGAATCACATCAATCGGACTTCTAGATCTTGAGATATTAATGAAATAATATTACTGAACAGAAGGTTGACGGAAATTAATTAAACCCTAATTAATTGATTAAACGAGATCCGAAAATAATTAACCAACCAAACTTTTTAAAACACTACAAAAACACCCTAGCTAGATTTTAGATCAAAGAAACCAACCCAAATCTTAGAGAAAAACAAATCAATCTAAAATCCATTGCTAGGCATGCATAAAGATGAACGAGAAAGAGGAATTAATTACGGCACTAATCTTCCATAAACTTTACCTTTATTACCAAGATTGTTCTTATAAGATGTTTTTCCAAAACATCCAAAAGATTTCTCCACGACAAATTCGCTCTCTAGAAACCCTAAAATAATCTCACCAAAAATTAATAGGGAGTCACTATTTATAGAACCAAAACCCCTTCGTGGGCCATCTGAACTGTTGCCTTGCTTGGACCGCGCTAGGCCCGCGCACCTCCACGTGTGCTATAGTACCCCCCCAATGGTAATATAGCACTATGTCACGTACTCCTTTTCTTTTTCGATTTTGGCAGCATTTATACAATGCCTTGCGAAGCTCATTCTGAATATCTTCCTACACAGTTTTCATCCACCGTGTATCACCTTGTGTCCCACCTTGTCACCCGACATCCTTAACCGTTCTGGACCTAAACTACTCCCTGAGTTTATTCCCGATCTGCCGTTGACCAAGGTTGACCCCAAGTACCTACACACAAATAGACCAAACACATCGTTTTTGGGCATAGGTATTCGTAACCTGACCCACGTCAGTTGTACACACGCTTATCACACTTTCCAATGCCAAATTCATAAATCACAAGATAAGCCAATTTTTCAGCACATGATTTTACAATCTCCCCCTTGATGAAAACATTGGCAACAACATATATAAACACTGAACATTGGCATTTACCGTCGCAAAAGTCCTTTTTAAAGAAAAACGAAAAACAAAATAAAAAGATCGTGAAAAGATCATCAAAAACTGTATATAAAACTCTCCCCCTTTTTGACAATGAGTTCATCAAGAACACAAAAGAGAAAATTTTTCAATTTTGTACCAGTTTTTATTGTGAGCACCACAAATCATCAATGTAAACAAGCTCACACATGCCATGCTAAAAGTAATTTGCACTCTCTGATCCATACACATGCAATGTAAATCTAGCATAACTAAAAATCAAATGCTATTAATAATTTATTGCAAGACATGAAATTCCTTTCTCAATTATTTCAAAACTTGCAAGCATTAAGATGAATGCACTTCATTGGTGCCTTTTTTTTAAAAAAAAATTGAGAGCTTGACTGATTTCAATCATGATATAAACTGCAAGGAATTATATGGACCATCGCCTTACTTTTCAACCCATTCAAGCCTATGTCTTTTGACAATTGCAAGCTTAAGAATCAGGTTTCGGTCATACACAACTTCTTTCAAGTTCATACCAAAGTGCAATAGTAAGCAATCTCGTTAAGAAGAAGTGTGACAATGCATATTTCCTTGATCTTTCTCACATTTTTATAGCACATAATTTTGATCTTTCTCATATTTCTCATAGCATATTAGCACATTTAAAACAAGATCAAAATAGATAAGAAAGTTCAATCATGTCAAGATTTAGTTCAAGTTGTCATTCCATTTAGCTAGTCATGCAAAGACCAACATCACACATATAGAAACATGAAAGCACTCATACCTTATGACATAAACATGGCTGCAAATAATACATATGAATCATATGTAGTGCTCATTATTTTATCAATTATTTTTCATTTTTTTATTTTTTTAAAAATTTCAAACAAAACATACCAATAATAAAATATGTTACAAAGAGTTAAAACTCCCCCTCATAATAACCCCATTGGATGAATAACCCCAAGTTCTCCCCTAAGATAAGCAAAACGAGAAGAATCCAAAGGTTTTGTGAAAATATCTGCCAATTGATGTTCAGTATCCACATGATGAAGTGCCACATTTCCTTTTTCAACATGATCTCTAAGAAAGTGAAATCTAATATCAATATGTTTTGTCCTAAAGTGTTGTACAGGGGTCTTAGCAATACAAATGGCACTTGTGTTATCACAGAAAAGCGGAACATTTTCCAAAGTAACACCATAATCCTTAAGTGTAGCTTCTATCCAAAGTATTTGAGAACAACAACTAGCAGCAGCCACATACTCTGACTCAGCTGTTGATTGTGCTACAGAGGATTGTTTTCTAGACAACCAAGCAACAAGAGAATTACCCAAGAAGACACAAGCACTAGAAGTACTTTTCCTATCAAGTCTACATCCTCCAAAATCAGCATCAGAAAAAGCTCTTAAGCTAATACATGATGATGCTGATAACAATATACCAAAGTCTTTAGTGCCATGAACATACCTGAGAATTCGCTTAATTGCTTGAAGATGTGAAGCACGTGGGGAAGCTTGAAACTGTGCACATAAACATATAGCAAATTGTATGTCCGGTCTTGAAGCAGCAAGATATAAAAGTGAACCAATCATACTCCTATACTCCTTTTGATCAACTGGCTCACCTTCCTTATCAGGATCAAGTGTAGAAGTAGCTCCCATAGGTGTCATGATGGGTTTGCAATTCTCCATTCCAAAGCAACATAGAAGATCCTTCGTATACTTACTTTGATGCACAAATATACCTTCTTTTGTTTGTTTGATTTGCAATCCCAAAAAGTAAGTCAATTCACCCATCATACTTATCTCAAATTCACTACTCATAGTTTCTGAAAACTGAGACACCAAAGCATGAGATAAACAACCAAAGATGATGTCATCCACATAAATCTAAACAAATAATTGATCATTGCCTTGCTTAAGAACAAAAAGTGTTTTGTCTACCTTTTTCATGGAAAAACCCTTTTCAAGAAGGAAGTTTTTCAACCTATCATACCATGCTCTAGGTGCTTGTTTTAAACCATACAAAGACTTAGATAGTTTAAAAACATGATTTGGATATTTGGAATTTTCAAAACCAGGTGGTTGCTTAACATAAACTTCTTCATTGATAAACCCATTTAGAAAAGCACTTTTTACATCCATTTGATAAAGTTTAAAACCTTTAGAAGCAGCAAAGGATAACAAGATTCTAATGGCTTCAAATCTAGCAACAGGAGCAAAGGTTTTATCAAAATCTAAACCTTCTATCTGTGTAAAACCTTGAGCAACCAACCTAGCTTTGTTTCTAACAACTACACCATCCTCACTTTGTTTATTTTTAAACACCCATTTAGTTCCAATGACAGAATGATTAGAAGGAGGTGGCACTAGTTTCCAAACTTTGTTACGTTCAAAGTTCTCTAATTCTTCATGCATGGCATTGATCCAAGATTCGTCAGTTAATGCATGTGATATATCTTTGGGTTCAAAAGACGCAACAAACGCTGAATGAGCATGAGAGTTTGGATCATTAAACCTGGAATGTGTCACTCTTTCATGAAGATTACCAATCATTTGTTGAGGTGGATGTATTCTTTGAATGTGCAAGGGAGTTGTTGCTTCAGAAACTTCACTTTCTTCTATTTGATCTTCTACATGCACAGATGATGTGGAATGTTGAGGATGCTCAGTTGTAGGTGAAGTTGTAGTAGGTACCCTGTGGGCACCCCGGAAGTGCATTATGGAGAGTAATTATTATGACAACGTCAAATATCTAGATGGATGGGGTCTCGAATAAAAACCGAATAAAAGTGGTAACCATCCATCCTCATCGTAGCCTTGCCATAATCTTTACCCACTCACAATACAAATCCAACACGCCGAATTCAGAAATAAAGAGATATTTGGAGAGTTGATTCACTAGTCCCAAACGGCGAAGTGTGCCCGTCAAACCACACGAAGGTGGCGACCAAACACGATACACACTTTTGGGGACATGGTCTACGGTTGAATCAACGTCCATGCATCTCATCATTTCTAAATTCATACTCATGTTCAGCTAGTCCACAGGAAAACGACTAGCCTCACACTTTCATCATAAGCAATTGATAAACATCACAAATACTCTAAGCATGGATAAAGTATAGCAGGGTTATATATATTACATAGAGGGTTTACACACCCTAATTCATCACAAAGTGACACAAAAGATGGCAGCGGAAAATATAAACATCAAGGATAAAACCAATGGTGCCATTACCAAACCACAGGGCAACCGACTGGGGATAGAGCATAACTTCAACTACACATTATCCTCGCCACCCTCGGCGGGATAATAGTAGACCACATCAATGTCGTCGTTGTCCTCACCTGAAAGATGCAGTGTGAGTACACAAGTACTCAGCTAGACTTATACAATAATAATAGAACAAAGGAGTAATGCTAGTCTCTACATCAAGGAGTATGGCTATGTCAATCTGATTTTGCATAAAACTGATTTTATTGAGCAAGTAATACCTTTAAAACATAAGCATTAGTAAAATAGCTCAATCTGAAAATTCTAGGACAGCAAGCTCAATCTAAAAATAGTTCTGAAATGGGAGTAAAAATGAGCACAATCCCATGCTCTAACCATCATCCATGGGCCACCATTGCCCAATTATATATGCTACACAAGCATACCATTTATCATGACTAATCCAAGTCATATTTAACATCAAAGCCTTTTATATAAACCCATCCATCCATGACTATCCTAAGTCATGGTATAACCACATAATCCCATAACCATATATCCCAAGTTGGATGCTAACATCATTGAGGAACACATCAAGCGGTAGTACGTAACCGTGGACACAGCTATTCGAATAGTTCTTACTCTGATCAGAGGCGTACATCTTTACCCACACGATGTGATAGAAGCCAAACGGCTACACTCTAGTTTAATCCATACTTGCCGGTACCCACACTCTACACATTGAGTGCGGACTAGTGGTCACAACACAACCTTTTGCACGCTTAGCCCCAACCACCTAAACCACGTCTGGGCCCCCAACGACCTAGTCGTGCATGTGTGATGACTAAGCCAGGCTCACTGTCGCGGGAGGCACCTCCGGCCAAAGCCAGGAGCACTCAAGGCCCCTCCAAAGGAAATCCCTCCTCACGACTAATGGACGGGCGTAGATGGCCAAAGCCTCCCGTGCTACTGAGTTAAGCCGTTCCATACCGGCGTGTGGAAGTACGTAGGGTGCTTGAATAGACGTCAACATGTTCGGTCCTTAACGACCCAGACGGAGCTACGTGCATCGGGGAAACACCATCCCTTCATCGCCCTATCATCCGTCCAAGTCAAACATATTCTTAATTATAAATCAGAAGTTATTCTTTTCAGATTTTAATCCATCCATTCGCATTAACTAGTTTTGAACCGATAGCTCCATCTATCGAAATTTTCTAAGTCTAGAACTAAGCATGGCTAAGCATTTGGTAAAATAAAAGTATCCCAAAGTCCTTAGCCAGTCGAGACAAGGTAACAACATGGAGTCAATAACCAAGGAATGGAAATGCATACAATTGGGTAATATAAACTCTACCCGTTTTTCCCATTTTAACAAGACCGAAACATGCATATAGATATTTCCTTTGCAAACAAATCAATTTATAGAAAATATAGGTTCAATATGCTTAGATGCTTGCTTAGTAGCTTGTTTAGATGCTTGCCTTGCTGCAGCGAGTGGTCACACTCAACCTCTGGTTCTTGCTCCACGTACTCCGAATTGTCTGAATCTACGGATAAAAGCGAATATGCAAATAAGAATCAATTAAATAGGATCATGCAAAAATGATCTATAAAATCTGAGATAAATACAGTAGGTAGGGCATGTCCTAACAAGATTTTAGGAGAAAGAACTAAGTCATTTGCTCTCTGGATTGGGAGATACAAAAATAACAAGTGGGAAAGGCTGAAAATGGCAGTTTTGTAATTATTTAGATTGTAGCCTTAAGTTATTATATTTGACTGATATTTTCTATTAAGATTTCAAGAAGGCATGTCTTTTTATATAAAAATAACATAACCCACTGGTTCCAATAAAATTTGGTTCACTGAAATTTGATTAAAAATGATTTAGTTGTGAATTTTACAAGTTTATCAAAAAGAAAGGTTAGAAAATACTTAGGCCTATTTTGAGAGGTAGTTTTGGTCAAATAAAAATTATCCACAGTAAAGGTTACAATTTTCCAAGTTAACCAAAAGTGGTTTCACATTTTTAGCAATTAGGATGAATTTTCTAGAAATTTATAAACTTCTAGGTTACAAAAATGTATATAATAGATATTTCCATTTTTAGAGAAAAATCCCACACAGAAGTTGTCACTTTTTATTTTACAAAATTAAAGAGCACATTTTTATGAATCCATAGAAATTTGGTTCACCTCAAAAGAATTTATAATGGATTTTATGGTAATATTTCAAGTTTCTAGGCACAAAATAAGGTATTTTTGCTTCACATTATTTTTAGGCATTCTCTGTACAGCAGTTGTCCTGTTTTATTCCACAGCATTAAGGTTCACAAATTTATAGAGCTAACAAAATTGGTTTCACTCAAAAAGGAGTTAAAATGAAAAAGTTATGGATTTACAAAGTTGGACTATTTTTCTGTTGCAAATTAAATCCTTTAATTATTTTCCCTATTTCTTTCTTCTTTTCTCTTTTCTCTTCCCGCTCGGGCCTGCATGTCAGCAGCACAGAACAGGGCAGGTGCAGTCAGAGCAGAGGCAGCGAGCTTCTCGGCGGCGGCGACGGCGATGGCGGCGTTGGTTGCAGTAGGGGCCAAAAGAGAAAAGGAAGAGGAGTTCACAGCAAACACATCAGTGGTCTTCTCATCGCCAACGGTGGCTGGAATCGATGGCGACGACGGTGGAGGCGGTAAGCCGGCTCGGGTTGCATATGGATGTCACGTTACAGACTGAAACAAAGCAGGCACGCGATGTTTGAGGGATCGGAGAGGCTCACCAAAGGTCCTAGGTTACTCGGCTGTGCTGGAACGGCGGCGGTTGCTCCAGGAGAGGTCTAGCGGCGGCGGCGTGCTTCGGGACTATGTCGCCGGCCTTCTCTTGGGGTTCTGCGATGAAGCCGAGTTGCCGAAAAGGTTAGAGACCTCGTGGAGATGGGCTCAATGCAAGGAATCGGATGGAGGCTCACCAAAGAGGACGACTCGGCGGTGGCGGAGCTCAGCCGGAGACAAGGAAGACGACGGCCGATCTCGGGACTTGGAGCTTCGCAGTCTAATTCCTTCGGGCTCTGGGGTTCTAGGGTTGAGGCGACGACGTTGGCACAGTGGCTTGGCCGGCGGCATCCTGGATCGGCCGGAACGGTGACAACGTCAAGGCGGCGGCACGGCAGAGTAGAGAGCAAAGCACGGCAGCTTCAACCGGCGATCCTAGGGCCAAGAAGTGTGAAAATGGAATGGTTAATACTTGTAGATCACGTTCTTGGGGTCGAGGGAGGATGGAACTCACCGGAGCTAGCTCGAGCTCGGTCAAACACCCTCAGCAGAGGAGAAAAAGGGAGTTGCCGCCGGGGATCCTTGGGGTCTCCATCGGTTTTCTCGGTAGGAACGTGGAGAGAAAGGGTGAGAGGTGCTGTTGGTGGCGAAGTTTGAGTCAAAAAGGTCAATGCTTCCTAGTGCTGTGCTCACATCTATGTCTCTGTGTGCTATGTGAGGGAGAGAAAGGAGGTGCTAACACGTTGGCTCATGCAAAATGAGGTGGCTCCAGCTCTACAGTGCCCAGGGTGGGTCCCACATGTAAGACAACACTTTTCTACACATGTTTGGCTAGGTTTAGTCTATGTCTTGTGGGCCCAAGTAGTGAAAACCTATGGAGAAGAGAGGAGTGTGGGTAGGAATGTTGGTGAAACACACTGTCCCATGCTGTGCTATGGCTTACAAGTGGGCCAGGGTCTTGTGGGTCCCACTGGTCAGTGACTTGAGAGAGGAGAAATCTCTAGAGACTGTCTTGTGAGCTGTCCAAAACATGCAGTCTTTAAATTACTGTTTCACTAAGTTAATGAGGGGCATAAATTAGGGAAAAATTATTGGAGGTAGAGAAAGATGTGTTTAACCTGCTGACCAAAATTCAGGGTTAGAAGTGGTCTGGTTCATCTTTGGTGAAATTGCAAATTAGGCATTCTGGTCCAGTTCTTCTGCAGTGCAATTTATATCCCTAGGGCTTTGCTCTTATTATTTTATGTAGTTCCTTTGGGAATTAAATTGTACCAAAATTACTGGTGGTAGGGTTTATGTTGGCACACACTTTGGCAAAAGGGCTCTGTCTAATTAGTCTCCATTTCCATTTGGTGAATTTTAGAAGTATACCCATTCATTTTTAGCTAGCTTCCTAGTTTTGCTGATTTGAGGGATTTTATTGAAGTACCAAATGAAGTGATAAAATCATGTAAAATTTATAGTGGATTGATTATGTGGAAAAGTATTCACAGGAATTTTTCCATGATTTTATGTTTGACCAATCATTTTTAGAAATTCCTTAGGCTATACCAATGCATAGCTTCCTATTATGAAAGTGCACTCTAATGACAGTAGGGCATAACATTAATTACCTGAAATTAGATTTAGAGCTATCACAGCTCTCCCCCCCTAAAAAGAATCTCGTCCTCGAGATTCGGATCTGACTGAGTAAACAGGATGGGATGTTCTTAGGTCTTGGTTTACTAGACTTGTTCAAACTGTAATTTCAGGCTCTGATTTAAATTGGTACACAATTACTACCATTTCATCCATTGTCAAGTGTTAACACCGGATGATGTTTCTGATCCGAGGGAACCTAATGATACTAGGATGACCAAATGGCTGGCTATACTATACTATCATGGAAGGTACACTGGCGTCTAGTGAAGCAAGTGTAGATCAATGCACTTGCCGTTTTATGTGATTTAATTAGGAGTGTAGATCTTATGTTAGATAACTTAAGATGGAAGCTAACTTAGGATAAGAGTTAGAGAACTGGATGTTTATAGGATCAAGGTGCTGGATCTTGGTAGTGTGATAAGAAAGGTGGTGAAGTCTCTCAGTTCGGCTTGCTCTCTATCGCCCGAAACAGCAACGGCTCTGGCAGCTGCACTCCCAGTCCCGGTGACGAGATCAGCGAACCTTCAACTTCTTCCGACCTATACGGTGAATGATGGAACAAACTAGAATGAACTTAGGTTTTCGATATCTCAACCATAGTTTGAGTAACTAACAGAAATGTTGTAAATAGGTGGGGAATATGGAATAGTGGTGCTAGAAATCCTCTAACTTGAGTTGGGTAACCTAGAATAGGGTTAAACTAAGCTGAAGTGTTCTAGGTTGGCAGGTATGGCTCCATGATGCTCCCATAAATGATAAAGTGTCATGGATAATCATGGTGCAATTATGGATGACATGCTAAATAGTGTAATGTAATTATGAATGACAAGATGCTATGCATAATGTAGTCCAACCATAATTTGATGCCATGATGGGTCATATGGTGCAATGCTTTGGATAGCGTATCCTTTCCATGCACATGATGGTGCGATGCATGGATGAAATGATATTGTGCAGATGTTCCATTGTATGATGCGAGTTGTGACATGGTGTAGTGCAAATGCTTGATGTAATGGTGTAATTCATGTTATGGTGAAATTGCATATGGTTGCCATGATGCAGAATTGCTCAAATGAATGATGCATCATGTGACACAGTGCAGTGCAGGATTATGATAACATGGTGCAATGCAGAGTATGGTGCAATGTGTGATTGCAATGGAATGATGCTCGCATGTTATGATGTATTGCTCATGTGGTTTTATGATGATGCACATACGTAACGGTGCAATATGTTGATGTAATGGTGCAAGGCATAGGTAATGCAATAAGGTGTTCAGGCTTATGGTAATAGGTTCCACTAATCCAGGGTTTGATCTCTGGGTAGGGTTTTTGGTATGAGATGCTATGGAGGTTCAAAGGTCAGAAGTTTATTAGCTAATTCTGTTTTGGCTTCTAAAACCTACCAAAGTCTCCTAGCTTACTCATGGAACTTCCTTGATAAGTATAAATATATCTACTAAAAATTTTCTACTGCACTGTTTGTGGTCGGCTACATGGTACTATCGAGAATGCGTCCTATTGGTTTCGGTTTGTAGCTAGGTGCATTATTTGAATTTTCCTACTATGATAAACTCATCCTAAGGTTGCAAATGGTAGACATACACGAGGTTTGTATTTAGGAACTAATTAGAGATCTTGGATGAAGTTCTAAGATATAAACGCGGCGTAGTATGTGGATGGGTTAGTTCTGTCCTGCATATGTATCTGACGAAACTGAGTCTCAAAGTCATCCTAGAGATGTAATAAATATTACAAAAAATTTATATTCAAGTTTTATGTAGAGTTCTATCAGCTCTGGAAAAGAATTGGAATTTTTATATAGGTAGATTTCTGTAAAGAAAATAAACAAGGTGGGCAGTGCAGTGCTGTGGTAGTTTATCAGGTGCAATTGTTCGAACTTTATCCCCTAGGTTACTGGTTCAAAAATTCCCAGAAAATTCCCAAGGCTTCCTCACTAGGTTACTAAGTTACTGACCAAAAATGGTTATTTTATCACTCATGGTTTGGGCTGTACAAATATATTAAGTAGGTAACCTACAGATTCCAGATTCTGAACATATCTAATGTGTGGATTATTTGATCATGATACGGTCATCTAAAAATCCCAAAGAAATTCATGAGGCTTACTGGAGGAGTCTACGAGCTACTGGTAAATGATCAGGATTTTATCACCTATGGTTTAACTTACACAAAAATAGGAAGTATGTCAATTACAGATTTCAGGACATGACCAGGTATTCTATTTGAATTTTTGTTCAATGATGAATTGGTCTAAAAATTCCAGGTTAATTCATGTGCTCCCCATGTGAGTCTACAATCTACTGTCAAAATTACAGAATTTTAACATGTGTGACGTGATCTACACAAAATTATGGAGTATGCTGACTACTGATTTTCAGAACATGTGCAACTACTATCTTTTGAATTTGAAGACAAGTTTTAAGCATTTTTAATTTTACTTTCCTTTTTTACTAAATTGCTGAATGTACTGAAATGGCAATGTGGTTAGCCTAGCATGCTATGATGCATTTCAATAAGATCCAATGAAAAATCAAATGAACCCACACTACTCCTACAATCTGAATAAGAACCTCAAAAATCAATAAGAACCAAACACGTTCTTGCGAAGGGATAATTAGGATCGTGAACTACCCGTTGAAATAATGGAAAGATCGAAGATCTAATTAACCCAACAATCATATGGCCATAGTATATATCTAACTAATTTTGTAGCGAGCGTCTCTCAGCTGGGAGTACCCTTTAACAATTTATTTGGTGCATTCATCATGGTTACAGATTTTATTTTTCAGAAGACTAGAATCTGAAATTTTTAGGACTGCCAGGCAGCAGCCAATTCATGAATTTTTAGAGGGGGCTACAGATGAGATTTATTTTTGAAACTTTTTTTGATGCTTCCTGATGTAGTTGGTGACCTCCAGAAAAATTGTCAAGGTAAAATAAGAAGTAGAACTCTCTGTAGAAAATCTTGAACAGCTGCTGGTCCAGAATTTCAGAATACGGGTTTTTGCATGATGGAGCTTGAAACTGGAGTGGTAGGCTTCCCAAAATTTGTAGAAATTTTAGGGTAGGTCAGGGGATAGTAAAGCACCATTTAGTTCACTGGGTTACAAAATTTTACATTGTTTTTAGTAAAGTGAGAGAAATTTCCTTACATTTGACATACTGGCTTTCATTTCGATCTATCAATTGAATGAGACAAGCATAGAGTTGATTTTACAATTAAAAATCACAGCAAGGTGAGGAGATAAAATGAGACTAAGGTAAGGATGAATACTAGAAAGGGATGAGAAGCAAAAAGGAGCACACCTCCTAAGTATTTTCGCAAATAGTTCTATTTGAACCTTTCACAAGTATTTTTGCAATCACCAAGCTAAGCCCTAGCCTATAGTCAGTATTGCTCTAATACCAACCGCTGTGGGCACCCCAGAAGTGCATTATGGAGAGTAATTATTACGACAACATGAAATATCTAGATGGATGGGGTCTCGAATAAAAACCGAATAAATGCGGTAACCATCCATCCTCATCGCAGCCTTGCCATAATCTTTACCCACTCACAATACAAATCCAACGTGCCGAATTCAGAAATAAAGAGATATTTGGACAGTTGATTCACCAGTCCCAAACGGCGAAGTGTGCCCGTCAAACCACAGGAATGCTAGTCTCTACATCAAGGAGTATGGCTATGTCAATCTGATTTTGCATAAAGCTGATTTTATTGAGCAAGTAATACCTTTAAAACATAAGCATTTGTAAAATAGCTCAATCTGAAAATTCTAGGACAGCAAGCTCAATCTGAAAATAGTTCTGAAATGGGAGAAAAATGAGCACAATCCCGTGCTCTAACCATCATCCATGGGCCACCATTGCCCAATTATATATGCTACACAAGCATACCATTTATCATGACTAATCCAAGTCATATTTAACATCAAAGCCTTTTATATAAACCCATCCATCCATGACTATCCTAAGTCATGGTATAACCACATAATCCCATAACCATATATCCCAAGTTGGATGCTAACATCATTGAGGAACACATCAAGCGGTCGTCCGTAACCGTGGACACGGCTATTCGAATAGTTCTTACTCTGATTAGAGGTGTACATCTTTACCCACACGATGTGATAGAAGCCAAACGGCTACACTCTAGTTTGATCCGTACCTGCCGGTACCCACACTCTGCACATTGAGTGTGGACTAGTGGTCACAACACAACCTTTTGCACGCTTAGCCCCAACCACCTAAACCACGTCTGGGCCCCTGACAACTTAGTCGTGCGTGTGTGATGACTAAGGCGGGCTCACCGTCACGGGAGGCACCTCCGGCCAAATCCAGGCGCGCTCGAGGCCCCTCCAAAGGAAATCGCTCCTCATGACTGATGGACGGGCGTAGATGGCCACAGCCTCCCGTGCTACTGAGTTAAGCCATCCCATACCGGCGTGTGGAAGTACGTAGGGTGCTATAATAGACGTCAACATGTTCGGTCCTTAACGACCCAGAAGGAGCTACGTGCATTGGGGAAACACCATCCCTTCATCGCCCTATCATCTGTCCAAGTCAAACATATTCTTAATTATAAATCAGAAGTTATTCTTTTCAGATTTTAACCCATCCATTCGCATTAACTAGTTTTGAACCGATAGCTCCATCTATCGAAATTTTCTAAGTCTAGAACTAAGCATGGCTAAGCATTTGGTAAAATAAAAGTATCCCAAAGTCCTTAGCCAGTGGTGACAAGGTAACAACATGGAGTCAATAACCAAGGAATGGAAATGCATACAATTGGGTAATATAAACTCTTCCTGTTTTTCCCATTTTAACAAGACCGAAACATGCATATAGATATTTCCTTTGCAAACAAATCAATTTATGGAAAATATAGGTTCAATATGCTTAGATGCTTGCTTAGTAGCTTGTTTAGATGCTTGCCTTGCTGCAGCGAGTGGTCAC
Source organism: Oryza meyeriana var. granulata (assembly GCA_003991445.1). Classification (NCBI taxonomy): domain Eukaryota; kingdom Viridiplantae; phylum Streptophyta; class Magnoliopsida; order Poales; family Poaceae; genus Oryza; species Oryza meyeriana. The sequence continues at coordinate 54,122 of RYFJ01003333.1, read as the reverse complement.
ACTCAACCTCTGGTTCTTGCTCCACGTACTCCGAATTGTCTGAATCTACGGATAAAAGCGAATATGCAAATAAGAATCAATTAAATAGGATCATGCAAAAATGATCAATAAAATCTGAGATAAATACAGTAGGTAGGGCATGTCCTAACAAGATTTTAGGAGAAAGAACTAGGTCATTTGCATCTCTGGATTGGGAGATACAAAAATAACAATTGAGAAAGGCTGAAAATGGCAGTTTTGTAATTATTTAGATTGTAGCCTTAAGTTATTATATTTGACTGATATTTTCTATTAAGATTTCAAGAAGGCATGTCTTTTTATATAAAAATAACATAACCCACTGGTTCCAATAAAATTTGGTTCACTGAAATTTGATTAAAAATGATTTAGTTGTGAATTTTACAAGTTTATCAAAAAGAAAGGTTAGAAAATACTTAGGCCTATTTTGAGAGGTAGTTTTGGTCAAATAAAAATTATCCACAGTAAAGGTTACAATTTTCCAAGTTAACCAAAAGTGGTTTCACATTTTTAGCAATTAGGATGAATTTTCTAGAAATTTATAAACTTCTAGGTTACAAAAATGTATATAATAGATATTTCCATTTTAGAGAAAAAATCCTAACACAGAGTTGTCACTTTTTATTTTACAAAATTAAAGAGCACATTTTTTATGAATCCATAGAAATTTGGTTCGCCTCAAAAGAATTTATAATGGATTTTTATGGTAATATTTCAAGTTTCTAGGCACAAAATAAGGTATTTTGCTTCACATTATTTTTTAGGCATTCTCTGTACAGCAGTTGTCCTGTTTTATTCCACAGCATTAAGGTTCACAAATTTATAGAGCTAACAAAATTGGTTTCACTCAAAAAGGAGTTAAAATGAAAAAGTTATGGATTTACAAAGTTGGACTATTTTTCTGTTGCAAATTAAATCCTTTAATTATTTTCCCTATTTCTTTCTTCTTTTCTCTTTTCTCTTCCCGCTCGGGCCCGCATGTCAGCAGCACAGAACAGGGCAGGCGCAGTCAGAGTAGAGGCTGCGAGCTTCTCGGCGGCAGCGACGGCGATGGCGGCGTCGGCTACAGTCGGGGCCAAAAGAGAAAAGGAAGAGGAGTTCACGGCAAACACATCGGTGGTCTTCTCATCGCCGGCGGTGGCCGGAATCGATGGCCACGACGGTGGAGGCGGTATGCCGGCTCGGGTTGCATATGGATGTCACGTTACAGACTGAAACAAAGCAGGCACGCGATGTTTGAGGGATCGGAGAGGCTCACCAAATGCAATGTAATGACAGTAGGGCATGACACTAATTACCTGAAATTAGATTTAGGACTGTGACATACTGGGTCTGTTGCAATTGATTGTGTGGGAGGAGTTAAAGCTTCCGCTACATCATCATCATCATCTTCATCAACAAAAATGTCCTCCCCCTGAATATATACACCTGTACCTACAATATTTGGACAAGTACCTGGGCTAGTCTCATCAAAAGTAACTTCACAGGTTTCTATTATTTTTGTTAGTCTCCAAAACTAGAACACGATATGCACGAGAATGAGTAGAGTAACCAAGAAATATGCCATCAATTGATTTAACCTCAACTTTATCTTTGTTTCCAGATTTCAGCACAAAACATTTGCATCCAAATACACGAAAGTAAGAAACACTGGGCCTATGATCAAACCGCAGCTCATAAGGAGTTTTACCAAGCTTTGATCTCAAAAATACACGATTTGAAACATAGCATGCAGTAGATATGGCTTTAGCCCAAAATTTTCTAAGAGTAGAAAATTCATCTAGCATAGTCCTAGCCATCTCAACCAAGGTTCTGTTTTTTCTTTCAACTACACCATTTTGTTGTGGTACTCTAGGTGAAGAGAATTGATGATCAAGACCCTTTTCAGCACAAAATTGATCAAAAGAAGAATTTTTAAATTCAGATCCATTATCACTTCTAATTGCTCTAAGAGCTCCTGGGTGATCAACAGATAGTCTAAGAGCAAGACTTCTAAAAAAACTAAAAGCCTCATCTTTAGATGCCATAAAATAAACCCAAGAGTATCTGGAGAAAACATCAACTATTACCAGCACGTACCACTTACCTCCAAAAGATTGAACTGTGATGGTCCAACGGCATCAAAGTGTAGAAGTTGTCCTGGTGCGTTTGTCATCACCATAGTAAGAGGTGGATGTGAACCTGCATGCATCTTACCATGTCTACAAGAAGAGCATACTATATCGCTATCACCCTTGAGCTTAGGCAGACCACGTATAAGATCCAAACCACTAACACGTGTTAAATGATCAAAACCAACATGGCCAAGTCTACGATGCCAAAAGAATAAGTCTTTAAAATCATTGGCAACTAGACACCTATGCTTAACAGAAGATGACACATCAAAATCAGCTTTAAACACTCTCCCAAAATGTGTAATATTAAAGACAAGATCTCCTGAAGCATCTAATACTCTACATCTACCTTTCTTAAAGCACACTTCAAGATCTTCATCAATCATTTGTGAAACAGAAAGCAAGTTATATTTCAAGTTCTCAACAAGAGCCACATCCTTGAACATAAACTTATCGCTCACCTTTACTGTACCTTTAGCCACAACCATAGAAGTAGAAACATCTCCAAAAGTTACCTTTTCAACATGCGATGCTCCTGTGAGATAGGAGAACCAATTCTTGTCACCGGACATATGGCGTGAGCATCCGGAATCCACTAGCCAAACGTTCTCCTTTCTCGCGCGAAGTGCCTACATAGAAGAAAGCAGTGTCGAGGTCTCAGTACCGGAGTTAGTAATATAGCATTTAGGAATCCAGTACTGAGACACACGATGCACACTAGTAGATATAACAAAGTATTTTTATGCAAAGGTTTAGATCTGTCATTACTCATGTTAGTAGAACTAAAGGGGCGTATCTTTCTCAAATTAGACCAAGCCTTAGCCTTTTCTCTCATTTGTTGTTTGGCTAGTCTAAAACAAAATTCTACTTTATGTCCATCTCTACCACAATGAGTGCAAGTGTACTTAACTTTCTATTTAGCTTGAGAAGTAGAGGCTACTTTTGCATTTGTTGTGCTAGAAGATGACATAATACCAGCAGATTTAAAAATCATCCTTTTAGGTTCATTGACTGTCTCAATTATGCCACTTCCAAGGGATTTAACAACAGTTGGAGCATGAGTCTTAGAATAATCATAAGGATCAAAACCCAAACTAGTTTTAAATTTTTCAGAACTAGTCTTTTGATTCAAAATTTGATTCAAACTTTTAGTTCCTATCTTTCCTTGCAAATAATCAATACGATTCAAAAGAGTGGCACAATTCTTACAAGATACATGTTGAAATCTATCATTTTTACCATAATTAGAGCATGAAAGAACCTTATGGGTAGCAAGCTCTTCTTTTAGTTGTGCAATTTTAACATCAGCATCTTTTATCTTCAAAGCAAGATCTTCTTTTAATTGTGCAATTTTAACATCAACATCTTCTAACTTCAACTTAAGAACATTGCATTTATCACAAGAGACAAGTTCATCAATTTGACAGACATGTTGTTTATTTTTCTCCTTTTCTAGCCTAAGTTCCTTTAGTGTAGAAGCATGCATATCCCTTAGAGAAGTAAATTCAGCATAAACTAAATCACATGATTTGCAAGAATCATCTATAGGAGTCAAAGATTTAAGTCTTGCAATCTCATCATTTAATTTTTTAACCAAAGCATCTTGTTTCTTAATCTTTTTATCTCTCTTCTCTAATAAAGTACCAAGTTTTTCAATGGCACAAGCTAAATCATCATAAGAAGGTTCTACCTCATTGTCGCTGTCGTTGTCGATGTCACTATTGGTGACGCTTCTGCTACTTGCCATCATACATAGACCAATCAAGTTTTTCTTGCCTTTGGAAGTAGCATCATCATCACTCTCGGTTTCCACATTGCTTAGATTTACCTGTTCAAGAGCAGAGAGAACACGGTGCACTACCTTCTTGTTCAAATACCCCTTCTTCTTAGTGCTTTTGAGTGTTCGCTTCTTGTCACTCTCTACCTTGTCTTCCTCGTCATCTTCATCCCTAGAAATTCTTGCTAGAAATTTTGGACATTTAAGACGAAGGTGATTCAGCGAGCCACATTCAAAACATCTCCGAGGTTCTCCACCATTTGCTCTCTTTCTGGATCGAACATTTTGCAAAGCTTTTGTGAAGCGAGTGGAGAGGAGTGCCAAATCATCTTCAGGAAGTTGTTCTAGCTATTCATCAGTTAGTGAAGACTAAGAGGACAAAGCATAGCTAGATAAAGAGTTATCACCAATAGAGTTGTTAGTTTGTGAAGCTAAAGCTATTGATTTATTAGCCATATTTTTTCTAGCAAAAACATCTAGCTCATGAGTTTTCAATTTAGAATAAAGCACATCTAATGTAAGTGTACTCATGGTAGTAGATTCTCTAATTGATGTTACCTTCATCTCCCATATAGACATATCTAAGGCTCCTAGCAATTGACAAGAATTTTCAGCATCGGTGTATATAACATTAACAGAACACAAGTTACTAAGAATCTTGTTAAAGCGAGCAAAGAAGTCATCAAGAGATTCACCAGGTTTCATCTCAAATCGCATATATTCCTTTTTATACATATCTTGACGTACCTCTTTTACCGTGCTTGATCCTTCGTGATAATCACAAAGTGTTGTCCATACCTCATGTGCTGACTTGAGATGCACCACACGGTCAAAGTCGCTTCTTCCTAGCCCTTGAATAATCAAATTCCTCGCCTTGCTATTAGCCTCTAGCTATGGCATGTTCGCTACTGTCACTGCATTGTTTTCGGGAACTTGATATGGCTTGTAGATCTTCTCCCATATTGCAAAGCCTTGAGCTTGAATGTATGCCTCCATCTTAGCCTTCCAATACTGAAAATCAACACCATCGAAAACACAAGGTTTTGTGGAATACCTATCCATTGCCATATTTTCTAATCGCCGGTTAAGATCAATTAGAAAAGATAATAAAATAAATAACCTCGCTCTGATACCACTTGTAGGATCGACTCACACTAAGACAGGCAATCAGAGGGAGGTGAATGATTGCATAAGTCAAAAATAAAAGTTAACACTTTCCCCTAATCACAAAACCTGAAAACCGCATTTTCACAATCTGGACAGAACACTGTTTCGTCACTAAACAGATTGTAGCCGTAGATCTGTAACTCCGATTGACCTAAAAATTTGTCAGAATAAACTAGACAAAATTTCCAAACAAACCCAACTAGAATCACATCAATCGAACTTCTAGATCTTGAGATATTAACAAAACAATATTACTGAACAGAAGGTTGAGGGAAATTAATTAAACCCTAATTAATTGATTAAACAAGATCCGAAAATAATTAACCAACCAAACTTTTCAGAACACTAGAAAAACACCCTAGCTAGATTTTAGATCAAAGAAACCAACCCAAATCTTAGAGAAAAACAAATCAATCTAAAATCCATTGCTAGGCATGTATAAAGATGAACGAGAAAGAGGAATTAACTACCGCACTAATCTTCCATAAAATTTACCTTTATTACCAAGATTGTGCTTACAAGATGTTTCTCCAAAACATCCAAAAGATTTCTCCACAACAAATTCGCTCTCTAGAAACCCTAAAATAATCTCACCAAAAATTAACAGGAAGTCACTATTTATAGAACCAAAACCCCTTCGTGGGCCATCTGGACTGTTGCCTTGCCTGGACCGCGCTAGGCCCGCGCACCTCCACGTGTGCTACAGGTACCCCTGTGGCCCTGTGGTACTGTAGCACCATGTCACGTACTTCTTTTCTTTTTCGATTTTTCCAGCGTTTATATACTGCCTTGCGAAGCTCGTTCTGAATATCTTCCCACACAGTTTTCCACCGTGTATCACCTTGTGTCCCACCTTGTCACCCGACATCCCTAACCGTTCTGGACCTAAACTCCTCCCTAAGTTTATTCCCGATCCGCTGTTGACCATGGTTGACCCCAAGTAACTACACACAAATAGACCAAACACACCATTTTTGGGCACAGATATTCGTAACCTGACCCACGTCAGTCGTACACACGCTTATCACACTTTCCAATGCCAAATTCATAAATCACAAGATAAGCCAATTTTTCAGCACATGATTTTACAGATACCTCTGGCTGATTGAGGTTACCGACGTTGGAGTACTCATCTTGACATGTGATGGATGTTACTTTTATAGAGCTACGCTGGGTAGGTGAGTTTAGGCCGGCTTATTTGGTAGTACGCCGCAAGACATGAGTGTGGGCACCCCGAAAGTGCATTATGGAGAGTAATTATTACGACAACACGAAATATCTAGATGGATGGGGTCTCAAATAAAAACCAAATAAGTACAGTAACCATCCATCCTCATCGCAGCCTTGCCATAATCTTTACCCACTCACAATACGAATCCAACGCGCCGAATTCAGAAATAAAGAGATATTTGGAGAGTTGATTCACCAGTCCCAAACGGCGAAGTGTGCCTGTCAAACCACACGAAGGTGGCGACGAAACACGATACACACTTCTGGGGACATGGTCTACGGTTGAATCAACGTCCATGCATCTCATCATTTCTAAATTCATACTCATGTTCAGCTAGTCCCTAAGAAAGCGACTAGCCTCACACTTTCATCGTAAGCAATTGATAAACATCACAAATACTCTAAGCATGGATAAAAGTACAGCAGGGTTATATATATTACATAGAGGGTTTACACACCCTAATTCATCACAGAGTAGCACAAAAGATAGCAGTGGAAAATATAAACATAAAAGGTAAAACCAGTGGTGCCATACCCATCCCACAAGGCAACCAACTGGGGATAGAGCATAACTTCAACTACACATTATCCTCGCCACCCTCGGCGGGATAATAGTAGACCACATCAATGTCATCGTTGCCCTCACCTGAAAGATGCAGCATGAGTACACAAGTACTCAGCTAGACTTATACAATAATAATAGTTCAAAGGAGTAATGCTAGTCTCTACATCAAGGAGTATGGTTATGTCGATCTGATTTTGCATAAAGCTGATTTTATTGAGCAAGTACTACATTTTAAACATAAGCATTTGCAAAATATAGCAATCTGAAATTCTAGGACAGCAAGCTTATAGTTCGGAAATGTAATTAAAAGTGAGCACAAACCATGCTCTAATCATCATCCATGGGCCACCATTGCCCAATTATATATGCTACACAAGCATACCACTTTTAATGACTAAACCAAGTCATATTTAACATCAAAGCCTTTTATATAAACCCATTCATCCATGACTATCCTGAGTCATGGTATCACCATATATTCCCATAACCACATATCCCAAGTTGGATGCTAACATAGACTAACTAACACATCAAGCGGTCGTCCTGTGACCGTGGACACGGCTATTCGAATAGTTCTTACTCTGATCGGAGGTGTACATCTTTACCCACACGATGTGATAGAAGCCAAACGGCTACACTCTAGTTTGATCCGTACCCATCGGTACCCACGCTCTACACATTGAGTGCGGACTAGAGGTCACAACAGAACCTTTTGCACGCTTAGCCCCGACCACCTAAACCACGTCTGGGCCCCCAATGACTTAGTCACGTGCATGCGTGGTAACTAAGGCGGGCTCACCGTCGCGAGAGGCACCTCCGGCTAAAACCAAGCTCGCACGAGGTCCTCCAAAGGTCTCCCCTCATGGCTGACGGACGGGCGTAGATGGCCACAGCCTCCCGTGCTACTGAGTTAAGCCGTCCCATACCGGCATGTGGAAGTACGTAGGGTGCTTGAATAGACGTCAACATGTTCGGTCCTTAACGACCCAGACGGAGCTACTTGCATCGGGAGAAACACCATCCCGTCATCGCCCTATCATCCGTCCATGTCAAACATATTTTCAATTATTATTCAGAGGTTATTCTTTTCAAATTTTCACCCATCCATTCGCTTTAAACTAGTTTTAAACCGATAGCTCCATCTATCGGATTTCTCTAAGTCTTGAAATAAGCATGGCTAAGCATTTGGTAAAATAAAAGTATCCCAAAGTCCTTAACCAGTGGTGACAACTTATAAATATGGAATCAATAACCAAGGAACGGAAATGCATTCAATTGGGTAATATTGACTCTATCCGTTTTCCCATTTTAAAAAGACCGAAACATGCATATAGATATTGCTTTCGCAAACAAAACAATTTATTGAAAATATAGGTTCAATATACTTAGATGCTTGCTTTAGATGCTTGCCTTGCTGCAGAGAAGGTTCACTCTCAACCTCTCGATTAGTTTCCTCGTACTCCGAAACTTCTGAATCTATCGATAAAAAGCGAATATGCAAATAAGAAGCAATTAAACATGTCTATGCAAAAATAATCAATAAATGCTGAGATAAATACAGTAGATAGATCACATTCTAAAGTGAATTTTAGTGAAAGAATCACCTAAAAATCTTTTACGGTTTATGAGTTACAAAAATAACAAGATGAAAAGGCTGAAAATGGCATTTTGTAATTATTTGTATTGTAACCTTAAGTTATTATATTTGACTGACATTTTCTATTAAGATTTCAAGAAGGCAAGTATTATTATATAAAAGAGCATAACCTACTGGTTCTAACAAAATTGAGTTCACTGAAATTTGATTTAAAAAGATTTAGAAATGAATTTTACAAGTTTATCAAAAGAAAGGTTAAAAATTACTTTGGGCCTATTTTGGGATGTATTTTGTCAAATACAAACGGTCCACAGTAAAGGTTACAATTTTCTGAGTTAAACAAAAGTGGTTTCACATTTTTAGTAGTTAGGATGAATTTTCTAGAAATTTATAAACTTCTAGGTTATAAAGAGGTATATAAGAGGTATTTCCATTTTTAGAGAAAAATCCTACACAGAAGTCCTCACTTTTTATTTTATAACATTAAAGAGAACATTTTTATGAATCCAAGGAAATTTGGTTCACCTCAAAAGGAGTTATAATGGATTTTATAGAATTATTCCAAATTCCTAGGCACAAAATAAGTTATTATTGCTTCTTATTATTTTATAGGCATTTTCTGTACAGAAGTGGTTCTATTTTATTTCACAATATTAAAGTTCACAACTTTACAGAACTAACAAAATTGGTTTCACCCAAAAAGGAGTTAAAATGGCAAAGATATGGATTTAGAAAGTTTGGCTATTTTTCTGTTGGAAAGTAATTCGGTTCATTTAATCTTTTCTTTTTCTTTTTTCTCTCCAGCCTGGCCCACACGCCAGCGAGACAAAGCAGAGTAGAGCGCAGGCAGACAGAGCCGGCGAGCTTCTCGGTGGCGGTGACGGCGATGGCGGCGTCGGCTCGGGTAGCGGCCAACAGAGAAAAGGTAGAGGAGACATTGGCGAAACCATCAGTGGTCTTCTCGTCACCGGAGGTGGCCGGAATCTCGCCGGCGGCGAGGATAAGTGGCGGATGCTCTCGGGACACTGAGGCAAAATGCCTTACGGGCTTAAACCGGTCCAGCCAGTGCATGCATGAGTTACTACTAGGTGCAAGGATGCTCACCCTGTGATGGCCCGAGGCGGAGGAGGGCTGGACAAGGGCAGCGACAGAGTGAATGGCTCAGCGGCGGCGGAATCTAGGGGATCTTCGTCGGCGGCGTCCTCCGGCCAATCGGCTACTAGGCAAACAGGTGCACGACATCATATACGTCCTAAGGCAGCTACAAGAGCGAGGAATCGGTCTAACTCTCACCAGGGAGGGAGGAATCGGCGGCGGCGGTAGTTTGCCGGAGAGGGAGAAGATGACCTCGATCTCGAGCTTCACTGCATATTATCTCAATTCCTTCTGTCGGTTGTCTTCTGGGAGTAAGGCGATGACACTGGCGAGTTGGCTCGGTCGGCGGTGTTCTAGATCGGCCGGAACGGCGAGGCAACGCTGGTGGCGGCGCTGCGGATCAGAGGACAAGGACGGCGGCGCCACAGCGACTTCGGCCGGCAATTCCTAGGGCAGGTAATACAAAAATGGAATTATTGGGAGGTGTTAATCACGTTCTAGCAGAGGGAAGAGGATGGGGCTCACCAGAGCAAGCTCGGGCTTGATCGAACAGTTTCGGCAGAGGATAAGATGGGTTTGCCGGCGGTGATCTTTGCGGTCTCCGTCGGTGTTCTTGGTGGGAACGTGAAGAGGTGGAGGAGAGTGTTCTGCTGGTGTGTTTTGAGGTGAAATGGTCGAGATTTCCCATGGTGGAGCTCATCTATGCCTCTGTGTGCTGTGAGGGAGAGGAAGAACAGGGTGCTGACACGTTGGCTCATGCACTGTTGAGTTGCTTCGGTGCTACAGTGCATGGGTGGGTCCCACATGTAAGACAACCTTTTCCTACACATTTTTAGCTAGTTTTAGTCTATGAGTTGTGGGTCCTTGAAGTGAATTCCTAGGGAGAAAAGAGGAGTATGGGTAAGAATGTTGGTGAAACACACTATCCCATGCTGTGCTATGGCTTACAAGTGGGCCAAGGGGTTGTGGGGTCCACCTGGAAGTGAAATAGAGAGGAGAAATCTCTAGAGACCAAGGGTTGTGAGCTGTATGGACAGCTGTCTTGCAGCTGTGATTTCAGTAGGTTAATAAGGGATATAAATTATGGGAAAATTATTGGAGATAGAGAAAGATGTGTTTAACCTGCTGACCAAATTTGGTGGTCAGAAGTGGTCTGGTTTGCCTTTGGTGAAATTTCAAAGTGGGGTTACTGATCCAGTTTTTCTGAAGTTTGATTTGTGTCCCTAGGGCTTTGCTTCTATTATTTTATGTGACTTCTTTGGGAAATAAATTGAGCCAAAATTACTGGTGGTAGGGTTCTTGTTAACACACCTCTTGGTAGAGTTGCACTGCCTAATTAATCTTCATTCTTATTTGGTAAATTTTAGAAGCATACCTATTCATCTTTAGCTAACTCCCTAGTCTAGCTGATTTGAGGGATTTTATTGGGGTACTTAATGAAGTGATAAAATCATATAAAATTTACAGTGGATCAATTATGTGGGATAGTGTTTACAGGAATTTTTCCATGATTTTATGTTTGACCAATCCTTTTTAGAAATTCTTTAGGCTATACAAATGCATATGCATCCTATTATGAAAGTGCACTTTAAGCTCCAAAAACAATTCAAAAGAAAGCCTGCACACGAAAAGGTACTTAACTTATTTGTCTCTATATTTTTATGTCAAAACTTTATCTATACATCTTTAGTTATATTACATTTTCTGTTTCTTGTGAATTATCTCCTGAAATTAAATCTAGGGCTATGACAATGAGTTTCTACAGTAGCACGCTCAATCTGGGCCGCTCGCTGGCTGTGTTAAAATCATAGTGCTGGTGCTACCAATAGGAACCGATGAGGTAAACAAATATGCTTCCTGAAGGCCTAATTGCTGAACACATGTGTTCGGGTATCTGTCTTATCCACCAGGTATTGAAGATATATCCTTATAAGGGTCACAAGCTGGTCTTCATCAAGATTGGGGATGCAGGTATCTCTCAAGTACACCAGACCACATAATGGATTAAATTTCATAAAGTGGTACTCAGCCTACATGCTTGGCTAATAGTTGCCATGGGCAAATATCTTTCCAGCCAATATGACGCTGAAGAGTCTAACTTCCGGGTGGGACGCCACTCGGGAAAGACTATAAACACCTTTTCCAGTTGACATGAAGCTGAAGAGTCTCATATACGAGTGGCATGCTACTCTGCAAAGACTATAAAAAATCATTCCGGCTGACATGATGCCGAAGAGTGCCATATACCAGTAGTACACTACTCGGGAAACACTACAAGGTTAAAGATCTTTGACTTTATGTTTAATTGTTTTCACAATTAAGCACAAAGTTGGGGGCTACACTAATAGGTGCGCCTATTCAGCGCACACTATTCATACTTCTACATGGAGCCCTTCATAGCCTCGCTGCCAGCTGACATGAAGCAGGACTCGGGAAGAATAAGCACTCGAACAAAGAATACTTGGGAGCAATGCACTTGGGCAATCTTCACCGTGGAGGATGAGCACTTAGCATCAGCTGTGACTCAACTATGAAGGTCTCAGGGGCTACGGTGGAGGCCATGGGCCCTGGGTATCTCATGACAAGCATATGGATCACTCCGATAGAGGATGGGCCTAGTCTTGTAATTAGAGATATGGTAGCACCCGATAGACTTTGCCTTGTACGATAAGGAATATACAGTCCTAGTCGGGTAAATTATATCTCTAAGAGGAGATCCCTTGGCCGTAATCCGGCTGGGACTCCTACCTTGTACCCCTGTCCCCTAGTATATAAGGGGAGGCAGGGTGCCCTATGAGGGCAGAATCATCAAGAGCTCATAGAAGCATTCATACTTCCTCAAAGGAATACACCACAACTGGACGTTGGGTATTACCTCACATTGAGGGCCTGAACTAGTATAAAACCTCCCCATGTTCCTTTGCAATCCACCGAGTTTTCATCTGCCGAGTAGCCCTATAATCATATTGCCGGTGTAAAACATTGATAGTAGGCTCTTATCCCAAGTCCCTCCGAAGTCCAACACGCAAGCCCTTAGCATATCCTCCAATATCTGATTGACTCTTTCAGTCTGACCATCCGTTTACGGATGATAAGCTGTGCTGAAGTTTAGTCGAGTTCCCAGTTCTGCTTGTAATTTCTGCCAAAATTTGGAAGTGAACTGGCTACCACGGTTGGATACAATCCTCTTGGGTACTCTGTGTAGACACATTATGTGAGCCATATATAGTCTGCCAATCTTTTACCCAAATAAGTTGTATGCATAGGGATGAAATGAGCAACCTTGGTGAGTCGATCAACGATCACCCAGATTGACTCATATCCTGCGGATGTGCGAGGCAAACCAGTGATGAAGTCCATTCCGATCTCTTCCCACTTCCACTCTAGGACCCTAAGCAGCTGTAATAGTTCAGTAGACCGTTGGTGTTCTGCTTTGACTCGCTGGCACACATCATAAAGTGCCACGAATTCTGTGATTTCCCTTCTCATGCTAGCCCACCAAAACTTTGTTTTAAGGTCTTGGTACATTTTTGTGCTTTCGGGATGAATGGAGTACTATGTCTCATGGGCTTCTTGGAGTATTAAGTCTTTGAGTTCCTTGTTCTCTAGGATGCACAATCGTTCTCTCATCCAGACGGTCCCGTTTTCGTCTTCAGTGAATCCTTGGGCTTTTTCAACTCTCATGTTCTTCTTAAATTCTTTAATCTCTGGATCATTCACTTGTGCCTCGTGAACTTGATCGAAGAGTGTGGGTGGGCCTCTAGGGCTGCCATGAATCCAGGGTCGACGATGCCCAGATTCAAATGTTCAAATTCCTGCTGCATTTCCTTGCACAATGCCTCTGCTCGAGCAGTGTTGCAGTAACTTTTCCTGCTCAAGGTGTTTGCCACGACATTGGCTTTTCCTGGGTGGTAATGTATACCCACATCATAGTCTTTAATCAATTCTAACCACTTTCTTTGATGGAGGTTCAGGTCGGGCTGGGTGAAGATGTACTTCAAACTCTTGTGATCCGTATAGATCTCGCTGCGGTTACCGATGAGGTAATGCCACTAAATCTTCAAAGCATGGACCACTGCGGCCAATTCCAGGTCATGTGTTGGATGGTTGCCCTCATGGGGGAGTAACTGGCACGATGCGTAGGCTACCACTCTACCTTCTTGCATCAACACGCATCCTAGCCCTTGGCAAGATACATCACAGTACACCTAGAAGTCTTTCTTAGGATCTGGCAAGATCAGGACCGGTGCCAAAACTAACTTCCCTTTGAGTTCTTCAAAGTTGTGGTTGCACTTAGTTGTCCAAACAAACTTCACATCTTTCTTTATCAATTTAGTCATGGGTCTTGCAATCTTTGAGAAGTTCTCGATGAACCGGCGGTAATACCCCGCAAGTCCGAGAAAACTCTGCATTTTTGTCACTATCTTAGGCGGTTTCCAATTGGTGATAGACTCCACGTTTGTTGGGTCCACAGCAACTCCTTGGGAGGTGATGATGTGCTCGAGGAACTGCACTTCTCTCAGCTAGAAGTTGCACTTGCTAAACTTGGCATATAATTGGTGTTCTCTCAACTTCTCAAGAACCAAACGGAGGTGTTGCTCATGCTCTTCTATTGATTTTGAGTAGATCAGGATGTCATCGATAAAAACTACCACAAACTTGTCTAGAAACTCCATGAACACCTTGTTCATCAGATTCATGAAAAAGGCCGGTGCATTTGTCAGTCCGAAGGACATAACAGTGCACTCGTACAACCTATACAGGGTAGTGAAAGCTATCTTCGGTATATCTTCTTCCCGGATCCTCAACTGATGATAGCCTGATCGCAAGTCTATCTTGGAGAAGATGGTGGCACCCTCCAATTGGTCAAAAAGATCATCAATCCTTGGCAAGGGGTACTTGTTTTTGATGGTGACGTCATTCAGTGCGCGGTAGTCCATGCACATCTATTTTGTTTTGCCTTTCTTTTCTACGAAAATGACTGGTGCACCCCAAGGCGATGTACTTAGTTGGATGTAACCCTTTTGTAGCAGATCGTAGACCTACTTCTTGACTTCTGCCATCTCGTTCGGTGCCATCCTGTACGGCCTCTTGTATATTGGCGCTGTTCCTAGTACCAAATCAATTCTGAACTCAATTTCCCTTTCTGGTGGCATCCCCGGTAGATCTTCCGGGAACACGTCCGAGTATTCCCTTACTATTGGAATGTCCTCTATTTTCCATTCTGGTTTCGTTCCACCTTCCAGTGGTTGCTCTGCTGTGACCTAATTCAAGCTTACTTCCTGACGCTGTGGCACCGATGACTGGAAGGCAACTGCCTCTCCTTCTGAATTAGTCACTGTAATGGTGCGGTCGGCGCAGTTGATCACCCCTTTGTGTCAGGTCAACCAATCCATTCCTAGGATGACACTTAGGTCTTTGGATTCCAGGAGGATGAGATTGGCTAGAAAGGGGGATCCTTGGATCTCTAGGCTCACTGAAGGGCTATAGTGAGATGTGGTCATGCGGTTCCCAGGTGTGTGAACCCGCATGGGGATCTTAAGTTCCACTACTTTAATCCCATGTGTTCCCACAAATTTCTTGGATATGAAGGAATGTGTTGCACCAGAATCAAAAAGTACGATTGCAAGTATGGAGTTCACAAGAAACGTACCCAGTACTACCTCTGGTGCAGCCTGCGCCTCTTCCACAGAGACGTGATTAACACACCCCTTTTATAACCTGCTGGTTGGCGTTGGGGTTCTGGGGTGCTGCAGGCCTAAATCCCATGAGCTTCAGCTTCGGGCACCTATCAGCAAAGTGGCCTGGTTCATTGCAGTTGAAACAGGTGGGGGTCTTGCCTCCACTGTCTCTCTGTGGCTGACTCTGCTGCGCTGGCGCCATTAGTGGGCACGGAGCGGGATGACGGTTGTGCTGTCCGTTGCTGCTGCTATTGCCTCCGAAGTGTCCTGGGTCGAATGGACGCTGCTGGCAGACGATCATGGTGGAAGGTCCACCCTAATGCTCCAGCATCACCCATGGCCTCTAGTGCTGCCCCTGGAGAGCTCGGAACTGGGCCGCCTTTCATTTGCGGTCCATCTTGTTGTGCTGATTTTCCTGGCAGATTGCCTTATCCACTAGCTTCTTGAAGTCTGGATAGTCACTTAAGAGGAGCTGGTTGGTCAACTCATCGTTCAGCCCGTCCAGGAACCTCTCCTATCTCTCCGAATCAGTGCGGACTTCCTTAGGCGCATAGCGCACCAAACGGTTGAAGTCATGGAGGTACTTCATGACCGTCTTGTTTCCTTGGACCAAGTCCCTAAACTCGCTCTTCTTCTATCCCACAATTCCTGCCGGAATTTGAGACTTCCGGAAGTTGTGGCAGAATTTTGCCCAGGTGACCTCGGTGGTAGCCATACGGGTCACAAGGAAATTGTCCCACCATGCTGATGCGGGACCTTGGAGTTGGTGAGTTGCAATGGTGACCTTCTCCTGATAGCTGCACTGGAGGAGGTTGAGCTTCTTCTCGATTGCCAACAGCCAGTCGTTGGCATCCACGGGGTTTGTGGTGCTGGAGAAGGTTGGTGGCCTGACCCTTAAGAACATAGGCAGCTTTGACTGAGGGGCTATGGCCGGGTTATGAGGTTGCTGGTGCTGTTGCTGCAGATTGTTTTGCTGCATCTACTGCATCATGATGGCCAACATTTGGTTCTGGTTGGCCAGAACCTGTGCCAGCGTCAGGTTCTCTGGTAGCGGAGGTGGCATGTGATTGGGAGCTCCATGGTTCTGAGGTGCTCCTTCCTACTGGTTGCTAGCGCTGGCATCACTGGCAGCACAGTTACCATTCCTTGTGTTCACCATCTGAAGGGGATAGTAGTGGAAGGGAAGGAGTAAAACAGATGGCTCAGAAAAAGGAGTGATAATTAGGTGACTGAATTAAATTAACTGAAATTCATAGTTGGAAACATGACTAAAACCAGTTCAACTCCTAATTAAGGTGGACGCACCCCAACAGACGGTATGCCACCAACTAACCCCAAGCAAACACACTAAAATTACAACTAATCAAGAAATCAAACTAAGAAAACGATAAACACTAAGGACGGCGCATCTACTACTCTGAGCGGCTCCTGCGGTCGTCCAAGTTGTATTTCAGCTCCTACTCGTCGCCCACCTCGTCATCGATGCGGCTCCTGGATCTGCTCACGTAATCCCCACTGCCGTGAGCCAAGGAACTAGCCTCATTACGGGTGTGAGATCCACTGAAGGAGCTGCTGTCGTCGGTGGAAGTGAAGCCCCCGTGGATGCTGGTGCCTCCCTGAGAGTTGTCGTCGCTCGACGACACGCTAATCATGCCTCCCATTGGTGCTGGTGTTGGAGCGGGTGCTGGTGCTAGAGCTGCAGCTGGTGCCAGTGGCGGTGTGTGTGGCCCGTTCCTGGGGGCCAACTGAACGCGCATCGGAGGAAGGGTCCTCTTCCTCGGGGTCAGACGGATCCTGGCCCCACTGGGTGGCGGCTGTCCCTTCAGTTCCGTGACCTCCTTCTTCAGGCGGTCGATCTAGTTTTGGAGACCAATGATGGTCATCCTGTTGGAGTCCTCCCGGTCATGGGCTGCACGCACCCAGTTGGCGTGCATATAATCCATGGCCCACATCACCCACCTCATGTGGACGATGGTGGTGTCATTCTCGTTCTCTGCCAGCTGGAAAGTGATGTAGACCTGGTAGTGCGCCCGACATGGGAGGTAGCGGTAGGCGGTGGTGCGGAGGGTGGAGTGGTGTCTTCGGCGCAACTCTCCAATTAGGTGGAAAGCGGCCTCCTGGCAGGCATGGTCGAAGGTGCGCCCGCCAATCTCGACCTCCATAGCAAGTAGGAGGTACAACTCGCCTGGCAGCTCCAAGCGAACCCGGTGTGGGAGCTGACCCTCCATGGGTTCCACTACAGTGTACTCTAGGGCATGGCTGTACCCCAAAGTAAAGCTCATCATACGGAGTTCTTCCACAAACCCACCCATGTTTGCACCACACTAGTTGGGGAGACTGTCCATCTATAGAAGGCAAGAAGGGAGAATCAATGTATGCTCAGATCCAAATAAGTGAACAGTAAATAATCTGGAAATAACAGCAATTTTATGCATGAAATAATTTTGTATGTAAACTTGAGACTGACAAAATAATACAGCAAAACCAAATAGTAGCGAATAAATTTTTACATAATAATTGCAAAACAAGTAGAAATATTTTATGCATGCCGGTAAATCATACATCACCCTGATAACCAATGTTTTCCCAAAGTTTGGACTCCTATGCCAGAACCCCTTGAATGAGTTTCCCATCCTAAACTTGACTTGACTCAAAAATTTCATTCAAATAAAAGATCAAGATTTTATCCCAATCCGAGAACAAATTTCCATTTTCCCTAAAATAACTCCAAGTGCAAGAAGCATATGCAAATGAAAATTTCAGAGGGCTCTTAGGGTTTCCATTTGGCTGGTCCTACGGTCAAATTCGGCTCTGTTACCAACTTGTAACGCCCAGAAATTCACCACCGAAATTCTAAACATTTATGTGTATTAAATCCCTATCCAGGAAAGCCAGGGTACACAAATCTAAGTTGCCATACAAAGTGCGTCTTACAAACAGAGTAATATTATATTACATAAATACAGCGGAAAAAGGGAAATAAAGTCTATAAACAACGGGCCAAGCAGCAGCATCCATCCCACAAGCACCTTGACGGCGGAGCCAGCCTAGTCCTCGAGTTGATCATCGTCAGACGCGTACTCCACCATTGAGAGGGGGAAAAGGAGCAAGGCTAAGTACCACCCACAGTACTCAGCAAATCACACCCACAAATATGCATAGTGCACAGGAGGCAAGGATAGGCTAGAGGTTTATTAGCATAAAAGCAGTTGAAGACAATAGTAGTTTGCAAACAGTAAAAGGTTGATTAATTGAACAATATTAATTCACCACTGATTAACGTTACACCACATTAACCAGGCCCAACCATCCATAAGAACTATACCAATTCCATTAAGTCATTTTAATTAAGTAAAGGTGAGGCTACTCACGGTGAGTCTTAGCCAACTGCCCATGTCCGCGGGCGTGGCTATTCGAATAGATTTACTCTGATCGGAGGTGTACAACTGTACCCACAAGACACAACCCCACACACGTTCCCGTGTGCTGGTACATCACCACGATACCCCGTGAGAGGCTACGACAGGACCGTTCACGCAACCTCTCCCTAACCATCCACACCACGCTAAGGTTACACCTGCCGACAGGGCACACCATTTCGGCCAGGCTACCCCCCTTGCACCACAATGGATCCGGAAGCCGATCAACCCTACCCCGAGCCGACCCAACTCCATCACTCCCATCCTCACCATCAGTGCCTAGGAGAGGGAGAAGAGACGCTACAAGCCCAGTCGTTGCCCACTCTGGCTTGTGGAAAGTATGAGTATCCGTCCAAGGGGGTCCCGCGAACCGGTCCTTAATTGCCATGGTGCGACATGCAAAACCATGCACCCACAGCCCACCATTTGAGTCACATTTTAGTACTTTAATAGTAACATATCCAAAGTTCTATTTTTCCGACATTGAGTCGAACCAAATAATGTAAATGATAATATTTAATACCCAGATGAACTAAGTAGCTAAGAATGGCTAAGCATCCTAAGAGTAGTATTCTAATCATGTTGTTACCCAGGTGACAAGGAACAAGGTTCAAATGCTAAGGCATAGTCCTATCAATATAAAGTTTATAACCCCTCCACATGAAATAATGTAGTTTATTTAAATAAACAAAACATTTTAGCGAAAAATGGGTACAAAATGATCAAGATTACAGTGTGACTTGCCTTGCTCCGGCTCGACGTACTCGGCTACAACCTCGTAGTACACGGGAGAGTCACCGGTGTCGGATTCTATAATAGATAATGCACAAACAATTAAAAAAGTACATGTGAAGAGACAAACATGAGCTGAAAATATTTTTAATGAATTCTTGGCTTTTTTTATTTAATGAAATTTGAATGGGCTTAATCGGAGTTCGTATAAATTAGTTATGAATTTTTAAAGTTTCTCTGTTATTTCCAATGTAACATTAATTATTAAACAATTTATTGCATCACCACACCCAAGAGCCGGTGCCAACAGGCGGGCCCCACCGGTCCGCGACACGGCAGAGGATGGCGCACGGTGGACTGAGTCCACCGCAGCCGCAGCGGGAAGTGGCCACGTGGCAGCCACGGCGGGCCGAGGAGTCGATGGCAGCCCCAGGTGGCGCCGACGTGGCGGGGGAAAGCGGGCGCCCGCGGGGGCGCCACGCAGCCAGTCCGGATCTACCCCGAGGTAGATCGAATGGCCCCGGATGAATGGAGCTCGCCCCTGCTGGTGCAGCCGCTCCACGGTGGGGCGAGCGGCCCGATGGTCGCCGCTGGTAACCATCCAGCCCTCGGAAGATAGCGGCGAGCCACGGAAGGAAGTGAGGAAGACAAGGGAGGGCTCATCGAGGGGTTGTGACGGCCAGGAGGCGGTGAACGGTGGCGAACCGAGAAGATTTGTGGCAGTGGAGGTACAGGAGGATGGTGAAGATGGTGTTCCAGCGAGGATCTCCGATGGCGGAGGTGCGGCCGAGGGTGAGAGGGTCCTAGAGAAGGTATAGGGAGGATTTAGAGCCGAGAAGAGCGAAGAGATCGACCGGAAAACACAGCCACAGGCCGGTGGAACGGCTTACCAAGGAGGACGACAGCGAACCTCAGATGTGGCGGCCTAGCATCGCACGAGTGCGGCGGAGCTGGTGGCGGCGAGCACGCGGTCTGGTGGTGGCTACAGCGGTGGCGGCAGGCGGCTCGAGGTGACGGAGCGCGAGGTGCTAGGGAGCTCGGGAGGCGTCGAGGTTTGAGGGGAAAGGAAGAGGAGGGGACGGCAAAAGTTTTTATGTGCTTGGGCTAGCGAGATCAAGGCCGTAACGGCTCAATTGCTCACTAGATTGAGGGCGGTGGCGGCAAGGTCATGCACACGATTCTAGCACGAGAGGGGCCGATGGCGCCGGAGATCGTGGGGGAGTGGGCATGAACAAGGTCCGCCCTCGTTTGAACCCAGGACGGGCGCTGGGGGAGCCAAGGCAGGGCGCCGATCGGACGGCAGAGGGGAAATTTTCCCCTCCGCCCAATCCGGACCTAGGTAGGGGAAAGAACTGACGGGCGGGCTTGGCCTATCAGTAGGGAGATGCGCGAACGAGGCAGGCGAGCATCTGACGGGCAGGCCCCACGGCGCAGCGAGAGAGAGAGCTGGGTGGCGGCCGACAGGTGGGTCTGGTGGAGGGGCGTAGCGTGCGCGGGCTGCCCGAGCAGGCCAGGAGCAGTGCTGGGCCGGCAGCCTAGCGGGAGGA
Organism: Oryza meyeriana var. granulata; assembly: GCA_003991445.1. NCBI lineage: Eukaryota > Viridiplantae > Streptophyta > Magnoliopsida > Poales > Poaceae > Oryza > Oryza meyeriana. The sequence goes on along the minus strand of RYFJ01003333.1, from coordinate 33,180 downwards.
AAAAGGAAGAAATAGGAAAAAGGAAAAGAAAAGAAAAAGGGAAAGAGTTTTCTAGTGAAATTTAATTCCGATAATCATTTTTGATTTATTAAAAATAGTTCTAGTGCTCTAAAAATTCAAATAAAAATCTTGTTAACATATTTTGGCAAGGGGAATAAAAAAAATATTCCCAGCCACAGTAATTTATTATTTGGCATTTTTCACATTTAATTAATTCATTTGGCCATTTTAATTTATTTTTCTTGGGCATTTTCTCAGGTATTATTTTTGTGTGGCTAATGTTAGGGTGTGACACGTCGCGTGCTATTAGCTTCTGCTTTCTCTTGGACTCGTATGCAGATGGCCCTCCGAAGATATGGTTAAGCTCAGCCTGTGGGTCTTGATAGTCGCCGGCTGGGCCTGGATCTGGCTTGTCTTTGTCCTTGTCGGTGCCAGATGTTGAAGCCTACTCGGAGGCAAACTTCTTGAACATGAAGCTGTCCTTGGCCACGTGCCTGCCCTTGGGATGAAAGGGGCAGGGCCAATTCATCACTTTCTGGTATTCGTTGTTCCTTGGGGGTCAGGACCGAGTACGCTCCATGTTGGCCACCACATTGTCCAACTTCCGCTTGCAGCCGCCGGATTTGTTCTGTGCTGGCTCATTGTTGGCTTTCTAGTACTTCTGCCAGGACTCTTTCTTGTCGTCGAGGGCATGAGCGACCGCCTCGGCCGAGTCAGCGTACTTGTTCGCCATATTGAAGAGAGCCCTGACAGAGGCTGGAGGTTTTCGAGTGAATTTGGCGATGAACGGGGCGTCTTTGACTCCCTTGCGGAAGGTGGCGATGACGACCTCGTCCTTGATCATTGGGATCGAGTTGCGCTTCTCGAAGAACCTTTTGATGAACTCGCGAAGAGACTTGTTCTTCCTCTGGTGCAGCTGATAGAGATCGTGCTCGAAAGACAGCCTCTCGTAAGTCCCCTGGAAATTAGCAATGAAGCGTTCCTGGAGTTCTCCCCAGGAACCGATTGACCGCTTTGGGAGCCCTGTCAGCTATGTCCTCGCCGAGTCGGCCAGGGCAACTGGGAGGTAGTTAGCCATGGCTTTGTGATCGCCTCCGGCTGCTCGAATCGCCAGAGTGTAGACCGTGAGCTAGGACTCGGGATTGGTCTTTCCTTCGTATTTTTTGATGCCTATAGGCTTGAAGCCCGACGGCCAGTCGACCTGTTGTAGCTCCTTGGTGAAGGTGGGTATGCCTTCATCTGCATGAGGGCTTCGGCTCCGATTACGGCAATTAAACTGCTCGTGGTGGAGGCCGAAGCGCTTGTTCTCATCCTCCTGTCGGTGGCGCTCGTCGTCTTCACGTTCTTGGCACTGTGCATTGATGTCTTGGCGAAGGTCGCATCACAGATGGCTTCAGAGATCTTGGTTGTCGTGGCGGTTGTATTGGGGATGCCACTGATTGTTGTTGTTAGGGTTGCCAAGACACATCTGTTGTGACTCTGCTTGCAGCTGACTAGAGCCGGCCGCCCGGTGTTGTGCTGATGCCGATGAGACCGCCATTGGAGAACCTGACCGGTTGGTCGGTATAAGAGTGTCACCGGACTGCTGGTGCTGCTGACAAGCAGCAGCGGTAATCATGGCTTTGATCCTCGCGATAGTCAGGGTGGCCTGATGATTAGGCCCAAACTGGAGTGTATCCAGTAGGGTTGTAGTGGCCACGACGTTCTGTTGAGGCGTGACGAAGACATCGTGGTCACCGACTCTGGTTTGGAGGATTTGTTACTGAGTGGTTCACCTAGCCCTATGTAGCTCGTCGTTGCGAGCACCGCGCTCAGCCTCCTGTTGTTGTCGTAGTTGGTGAGCCTCCTCCTCTTGTTGCTCGCGTAGTCGGCACGTCTCTTGAGAGGCAGTAGAGCCCTTGGATGCCATGAAGACTTCACGGGCAGGAAAAAGCTCACCAAACTGCAATCCAAACTGCTGTTCGACTTGGAGTCAGAATCAAAGTAGTTGATTGGTGTAATCATGACTCCGATCTTCCTAGATCCAATCTCGAGCGGCTCTGGACCGTGTCCAAATTGAACCGTAGGGGATTGGGTCTGCCGCATGGGATGTAGATTGTAGATATCTGTGGCGTTGCCGAGTCTGCACGGGAGATTGACGCTCTCCTCCCTTCCTGCCCCGATCTCGGCTGGGTCGAGGCCGAGTCCGAGTCAAACGCCGAAGGGAAGAGTTGTCCTGAGACGCAGGCATGTAGAAGATTGCCGTAGCAAGTCAATGATGGTCGCTGCAGCATCATGTGGGCCGACTGGCGTGGAGTCGGTCGGTTCCCCTGCAGATTGGATCGAGTTCGAGTCGGCCAGGGTGAGTTTGCCGAACTTGTCAACAACGAAGTCGAGGCTTCCAAACATGATCGTGTCTCCAGGGGAGAAGTTGGCCGTAACTCCAGTTGTTGAATCCTCGAGTTTGTTGGGGTTGATCTCGCCGATGCCCCTACCTGGCATGCCAACTGTCGATGTTTTACACCAGCAATATGAATATAGGCTATCGTCAGATCGAAACTCGGTGGACTGCAAAGGAACATGAAGAGTTTATACTGGTTCAGGCCCTCGATGTGAGGTAATACCCTACATCCAGTTGTGGTGTATTTCCTTTAAGGATGTATGACTTGATCTACCCTCTGGCTCCCTGCCTTATACTAGGGGACAGGGTTACAAAGTAGGAGTCCCAGTCGGACTACGACCAAGGGATCTCCTCCTAGAGATATAACTTGCCCGACTAGGACTGTATCTACCTTATCGTACAATGTTAAGTCTACCGAGTGCTATCATATCTCTAATTACAAGGCTAGGACCATCCTCTTTCCGAGTGGCCCATATGCTTGTCGTGTGGTACCCGGGGCCCATGGCCTCCACACGTAGAGACTCATTCTTCCTTTGGTGCAGCTGATAGAGATCGTGCTTAGAAGACGGCCTCTCGTAGGTTCCCTGGAAGTTGGCGATAAAGCGTTCCCAGAGTTCTCCCCAGGAGCTGATCGACTTCTTTGGAAGCCCTGTTAGCCATGTCCTGGCCGAGTCGGCTAGAGCAACTGGGAGGTAGTTGGCCATGGCTTTATGATCTCCTCCTGCTGCTCGGATCGCCAGAGTGTAGACCGTAAGCCAGGACATGGGATTGGTCTTCTTGTCGTATTTCTCGATCCCAGTCAGCTTAAGGCCTATCGGCCAGTCAACTTGTTGCAGGTCCTGGGTGAAGGCCGGTACTCCTTCATCAGCATGAGGACTCTGACTTCAACTACGACGGTGAAACCGCTCGTGGTGGAGGCCGAAGTGCTCATTCTCGTCTTCCAGTCGGCGTTGCTCGTCTTCCTCTCGTTCACAACGCTGAGCGTTGATGTCTTGCCGAAGGTCACGTTGCAGTCGGCCTCGGAGATCCTGGTTGTCACGACGGTTGTTTCGACGCCACGGGTTGTTATTGGGGTTGCCGAGTGATGTCTGGTGTGACTCCGTGTGCGGTTGACTGGAGCTGGCCGCTCAGCGTCACGTCGAGGCGGATGAGACTGCCATTGAGGATGCCGACTGGTTGGTCGGTATGAGGGTATCGCCCGACTATTGGTGCTGCTGACATGCAGCAGCGGTAATCATGGCTTTTATCCTTGCTATAGTCAAGGTGGCCTAGTGATCAGGCCCAAACTGGAGCGGGTCCAGTAGAGTTGCAGCGGCTACAACGTTTTGCTGAGGTGTAACGAAGATGTCGTGGTTGCCGACTCGGGTTTGGAGGATCTATTGCTGAGCAGTCCAACCAGCCCTGCACAGATCATCGTTGCGGGCGTGTAGGTGTCTTGCTTCCTCCTCTTGCTATTCTCGCAATCAGCAGGCCTCCTCCTCTTGCTGCTCGTGTAGTCGGCATGCCTCCTGAGTAGGAGTAGAGCCTTTGGATGCCATGAAGATTTCTCGTGGCAGGGAGAAGCTTGCCGAACTGCTATCTGACTTAGAGTCGGAATCAAAGTAGTTGATGGGGATGATGACGACTCCAACCTCCCTAGATCCAATCTCGAGCGGCTCTAGGCCGTATCCAAGTTGAACCCCAGGGGATCAGGTCTACCATGTTAGATGCTGATCGCAGTTATCCGCGGCATTGCTGAGTCTGAACAGGAGATTGACGATCTCCTCCTTCCCTAGCCCAATCTCAGCTGGCTCAAGGCCGAGTCCGAGTCAAACACCGAAAGAAAGAGTTGTCCCGAGACCTCGGCATGTTGAGGATTGCCGCAGCAAGTCGACGAGGGTTGCCATAGCATTGCACGGGCTGACTGGCGCAGAGTCAGCCTTGTCCCTGGTCGATCATATCGAATCCGAGTCGGATAGAGTAAGGTTGCCGAATTTATCGGTGATGAAGTCGAGGCTCCCGAAGGTGATAGTTTCCCCAGGGGAGAAGTTGATGCTGTCGACTCCCTTGATTGGATCCACGCCAACTGTCGATGTTTTGTATCGGCAATAAATATATAGGGCTACTCGTCGGACCGAAACTCGATGGATTGCAAAGGGACACAAGTGATTTATACTAGTTCAGGCCCTCGAGATGAGGTAATACCCTACGTCCAGTTGTTGTGTATTGCCTTTGAGGTTGTATGATTCTGATCATGGTGATCTTGGTGATCCTGCCCTTAGGGGGCGCCTTGCCTCCCCTTATATACCGGGGGACAGGGTTATAGAGTAGGAATCCCAGTCAGACTCCGACCAAGGGATTTCCTTCTAGGAATACAATGTGCCCGACTAGGACTATATCTTTTCCCTATTGTACAGGGTTATGTTTTTATTGTATCCCTAATTACAAGGTTAGGCCCATTCTCTATCCGAGTGGCCCAAATGCTTCTCATGAGGTACCCGGGGCCCATGGCACCGACACTGGCCTTGTTGGCCCTCCTGGCACCGGTTGCTTGGCTTCAAGGTTGATACAGGTCAAGTACCACAGCTGTTGCTGGTGCCTTTGATGATAACCCGCGGTGGCGGTTGCTTCTTGGTCGTGCGTCAGTTGGTGCTTCTTGTCTTGATGGCGTTGTTTGCCTGGATCCGACCAGTTTGTGCCGGACTTGGTGCAGCTTGGGGAACATGGTTGTTGTCTACTATGCTAGTGCTGGGTTGAGGATGTGATGCTTCAGGTTCGAGCAATTCCTGCCAAAGTGTCCTGGCTCAAAGCAATTGCAGCAGACTAGACCCCAATGAGCATGGGGTGCATCCTTCTTGGTGTTCAAAGTCGCAGCTGAGATTGGAGTGGGATGGACTTTTGACCATTGTTGGTGTTGTCGCTACTGCCTTGGTTGACCTGTTGGGAATATGCCCTAGAGGTAATCATAGAGATGATGATATTGTGATTGTATCCATGATATATTATGAGTTCATTGAATATCCATTAAAGACAACTTGTATCGATTGGCAATTATGTGAATTGTTTGTGAAACTCTTTTACTTGTATGGTTATTCTAAAGTTGTCCCTGATCGGAGTTTGTGTGAGGACACACATGAATATTAGATCAGCACATGTATTAGTTGATGACTATGTTTCACAAGTCATAGACATGGAGATGTCAAACTAATAATGTGGACACATGTGTGACATGGAGCTGGACTGACCCAACATGAGAAATTGTAATTATCTCTATTCACATCATGTACGTTATGTCCTTAGACCTGAGATTGTTGTATGTATTCAAGATGTGAAACGACCTACTCAGGGACTATCAAACGGACTATCAAACGCTACTCCGTAACAGGGTAGTTATAAAGGTGGTTTTCGGGTTTGTCGGGAAACATGCTGTGAGACATAAACAATCAAGAAGGAATTTGCTCCTCTCTATGTGAGAGAGATATCACTGGATCGCTCTAATGATTAGATCAAGAAATGCATGGCCGTGCTTGGGTTAAGTGTTAACCTAGGAGTTGATCCAAATATCGTGAGGCAAGGGAATAACAAGTATGTGGTTTCTGGTGGTTCGTCTGATATGATCTTTGTGTATGCGTAGGAGTTGACACGCCTTGCTAGAGGCCGCTGTCAACTATTGGTCGAGTAGGAGTACTCGGGCCATGTCTATGCGTACGTGAACCCATAGGGTCGCACGCTTAAGGGGCTGGAAACCTAATTTGGGTTGGACCCAAATTAGACAAGGTTTAGGGTCACTAATGGGCCTCCAACTCGGGAGTTCATTAGGACGCCTATAAATACAAGGGGTGGGCGACGGGGCTAGGTTAATCCACGCCATTTGGTAGCCGCTGCGCTCCCACGCCGCGCCTGTTGCACCTCGCGGACCTAGCAGTCCGGAGGCGTGACGCTTCCTCCCCGTACGTGTGGATACCTCGGAGGTGCTGCATCTAGAGCACAAGGACGAACCGCACGAGAGGGACGGATGAACGGACGACCTCGCAACTGCACGGCACTACTGCGACGCGTACGACTACATCGAGTCGATTCCGCTGCACCTGCGCATCTAGTGGTAATCCCGTGATCTATAACTAGCAGTAGTTCCTGGTTTATGGGGTCAAAAATTTTGTTTTCTGGCTAGTGTAGCATCCGCATAACCTTACATGACCTTGGCAGGTAGGAGAGCAGGCTTGGGAGTAGCACAGTTGTTGTTGCCACTACCGGCGATCAAACTCTAACCAGCCCGTTGTAGAGTCTTTCGTCTATCTTCCTGGATCTTGGCGAGAACCAACTCACCTTGCAGTCCTTGGTTACATGGTCCGTTGCTGCACACAAGAAACATGTGGTCTTTCTCGTAGGACATGCGCCTGGCGAATGGTCGTCTTCACAATAGGGGCAGAGGGTAAAGCACAGGCTGGCTGTGTGTACAAGTTCTCCACAATGAGTAATGCTTAAGATCCATTTCTCTTTCATTGGGGTCCTTATGGATTTCTTCACATGCTTATCGAGTGTCCAGCACAACAGAAATTTCCTCTTAGCCACTTTGGTACAGTTGTTATTCCTTCTGGAGGCCATTCTGTAGCGGCTATTATCATATGACTGAGATCTTCTTCGACCCTTACTTGTGTTTCCCTCTTTTTAGATTTGAGTTGTACTGCACCTGGGTTCTTGTGGGAACCCTGACTTGGTACTCTCGTGCCCTAGAACGGTGCAAGTCTCCTTTAGTTTGTTTTGTTGCATACACCCCCCAAGGGCACTTCCTTGCATAGTGTCCCTTGTTCACACATGATAGCAGATAACACTTGCTTTCCTCAGGTCTGGCTTGGCTGTGATTGTCTGCTAGGTAAGTGACGGTGCATTGGATCGGGTCGCGAATGCTTGCATTGGAACATACTGGCTCTGGCGTTGGTTCAGGTTCTGGGCTTGCATCTGGGCCTGCCTTTGCTGCATCACCATAGCCACCATTCTATTCTGGTTCACCAAGAATTGAGCTAAGGTTGGATTCTAAAGATGTAGAGGCAAAATGTTCACAGGGTTGCTCCAAGTTGGTCCATGGGGGCGTCGAGATCCTGATCCACTGATGTTGTGCTTGGTGTTGACCATCTGTTGCAGAGCTTGGAGAGCAAGGAGGGAGAGAGGGGTTAACATTATAGATGAGATCTTAACCTAGTTTTCCTACTGATCTGATGTGAGTAAATATTTATAGTGCAAGTTGATTAAGCAAACAACCTAGTATGGTTACATTCCCAACTGGATGTAAGCCATACCTACACAACAAACAAACAACACACGTCTAGAGACTAGCAAACTATCTCTTCAGGTTCACTTCGGCAAAGGTTGCGGTTTACGGAAGGTTCCCTTAAAGTCTTCGTTCATCGTGGGATGATCGTTCAGTCCGTGAGGTCTTCATCTCCATCATTGATGCTTCGAAGCTTGAAGGGATCAACGTGTAACAACGCGGACCACTTCAAATGTCTTCTTCGATCGGTATAGGCTCCAAAGCTAAACCAAGGTTTGGGATAGAGTCTGGAAGGGCCATTTTAAACAATTTTGCAAAGAAATTCTAAAGGTGAGAGGAGACATTTTCAAAAATATCGTTTTAGGAAAAAAGGTGTCTAAGGTTTGACCATTTGGCTCAACCTACAGTCGAGATGGCTCTGATACCAACTTGTCACGCCTAGAAATTTACCCAATTTCCAGACTATTTTGTGTAGTAAAATCCCTGTCCAAGAATCAAGCCAGGGTACACAAAATGACAAACCAATAAACAGATCCAGACGCAAATAAAGCGTAAATACTTATAGAAGAGGCACTTAGTCCTCACACGGAAGAAAATAGCAGTGAAAAAGCGAAACTAGCGTGACTTCAGCTTCACTCCATCGGCAAGCTCAACTGGGGTATAAGCCAAGGTCTTCTCTTCTGAAAGGGGGATATAGCAAGACTAAGTACCACCCACCATACTCAGCAGGCCACACCAATGATGCATTCATGCACGGGAATTTAAAGGGAGGCTGGTGGCACATTTGTGTAAAGGCAGTTGTAGACGGTGGTAGTTATGAAACAGGTAAAATAGTTGTTACATCAATCAGTATTGATCCATCACTAACCAACGCTACACCACGTCAATCAGGCCCAAACCATCCACCTGAGCTTTACCCGTTCCATTAAGTCAAGTTAATTAATTAAGGGTGAGACTAATCATGGTGAGTCTTGACTAATCGCCTATAACCATGAGCATGACTATTCGAATAGATTTTAACTTTGATCAGAGGTTATACTTTACCCACAAGGCATAGCCCACACATGTCTCATGTGCTCGTAACCCATGGTAAAGGGGTTGTGACAGGACTATTCACACAACTCCTCCCCAACTATCCGCACCACGCTGAGGTTGCACCTGCCAATAGGGCACACCGTATTGGTCAGGCTATCCCCCTTGCGCCACGATGGATCCGAAAGCCGATCAACCCAACCCCTAAGCCAATCCAACTCCATCACGCCCATTCTCACCAAACAGTGCCTAGCAGAGGGAAGAGCTACGCTACAAACCCAACCGTTGCCCACGCTAGCTTGTGGTTGTATGGAAATCTACTCAAGGGGTTCCCATGAACCGGTGCTTAACTGCCATGGGTGTGACAAGCAAAACCATGCACCCATAGCCCTCCATTAGATCAAATTTTAGTTGATTAGTTACGACCAATTACCATGGTCAAACATCTCAAGCACCTAGCAGTTATCTAGTGGTACTAAGCATGGGCTAAGCAGGTCCATCTCTAGCTAGTCCTCGATGTGTAAGCTAGTCAGATTATCACCCAAAGTTACCAGGGAATGGATAACAATTAAACAGGGTCTCAAGCAAGCGGATAGGTTGTCCCTTATTCCATGTGATTGGCAAATCATGCAATTTAATTATAAATCATAAAATGTTTCACAAAGTAGGTTCAACATGCTCAAGGATGAATGTGTGACTTGCCTTGCTTCTTCAAATAATCTTCCAAGCGAAATCCACGAAGTCGCGATCCTTCGAAACGTCGGATTCCTAAGCACTGGCACGTAAAACAAGGAAAACTCTAATAAAAACAAAGTAAATAGTACATGAAAAGTGGACAAACATGTAGAGCTCAATTTTAGATGAATTCTGAGAGTTGAACGGTCCAATTTGGAGTTTGTATGAATTAGTTATGAATTTTAAAAGTTTTAATCAATTTTTTAAGCTTTTAGGAATTAAACCGATTTATAACGCATTATTTTTGTGAGGGAAAAGGAGAATTATTGCGTCAGCCCTCTAGGAGAGAGAGGGAACGCCACTGACGTGCGGGACCCGCAGTTAGTGAGAGATGTGGTCGAGTCCACAATGGACCAAGAATATGGACTTGGTCCATGGGAAAAGGACGGCCTAGATCGGGTGGGCAGTGATCGGACGGCTAGAATTGAGTTAGGGTTTGCTGAGACTTGGATGGCCCGGATCTAAAATTGATGGAGCGGACGGCTGTGGATGGATCTAGGGCTTTTTGAAGATTGGGCGGCGCGGATTGGATCTTGAGGATTCATGGTGAGATTCTGAAATATGCGCGATGGGGTCCATGCGTCGGTCACAGAGGAGGGGATCACTGGTGGGGCCCGCTTGTCATACATTGGGGAAGGCTGCCAGTGGGGCCTGGGTGCTAGCTGCTTGGGTGAGGTGAGCAGCGCCCGCCATGGTGTGGATGCAGTATAATAATTAACAGAAACACCAGCGCGGCGATGCAGAGGGAAGGCATTGGCAGCGACCGGCAGCGGCAGGGCAGCACGGCAAGGAGAAAACGACGCCAGTCGACGGCGTGATGGCGGGCCGAGGATGGGAAACCGAGGCGGCGACCGATGGACCGGGGGAAAGAAGACAGAGGACTGGCGACGGCGTGACGATGACGATGCCGACGAGCACGCGGGGGGGGGGGCGGATAAGGGGAAGATGGAGGTGTTGGCGAGCTCACCAATGGTGGCGGAGGACGCCAAGGCGAGGGCGACAGCCTGGAACATAGCGGCGGTGCAGCTAGAGCGGCGACATGACAGAGGCGGCGAGGCTTAGCGACAGTCCTCTCCAGGGCAACGGTGGAAACGATCGTCCGGCATTGGTTGGTCCATGGGAGATTGGTGGCCAAGGGCTTCCTGTCCACGGTGAAGCTCAAGGCTGGGTGACGGCGCAGCAAGGCGCCGGCCTCAAGCGACGAGCGGTTGGCTGGAGGCCGGCGCGACACGGCTGGCGGCAGATGGATTTCATGTGGGGAGTGAATTAGGGGCATGGGGAAGCTCAGGAAAAAGAGGGATAAGGAAGAGGGAGGCATGGGCGTTCCATTTATGGCCTCGTGGTGGCGGTTTGAGGCCGGGGCAAGGCGGATTTTGACGGGGTGTGGGCGCCGGCCGACATGGGCATCGTGGGGTTGTGGAGCACGATTTCACGCTAGACTTCGCGGCATGATGGGGGAAAAAGGGGAGGAAGTGGGGGAAGTGGATGGCGTCCTCAGCTAGCGTGGTTTGGTGGCAAGCACAGGAGGGGAAGGCGCCGGATTCGACGATGACGTGGGACGACGCGGTGTGAGTCGGCAGCTAGAGGTAGAAGACAAATCCGAGAGGGTGCGCTGGCCCCACCTGTCGGTGAGAGGGGGGTGCGGCCAAAGCTGGGCTACGCAAGAGTTTAGACCGACACGGGTCGGGCCGGCACGTGGTGTTGGGCCAAGGTGGTGTTTGGGAGTGGGCTTCGGTCGGCTGGGCTGTTGATGAGAAGAGAAAGGGTAGGGGAGCACGCCGGTATGGGAGGAGCGGCCTGGAAGGCAAAGGGTGGCCGAAAACGTATAGAGGCCGGAGGGGGATTTCTGTAATTGGTTGCCTCTTTTTCCAATAATTACTGAAATGAACTTAATGTTTTCATTAGAATAGGTATTGAGCGTCTGGATAAATCCAAGTTCATTAGTAGTTTATTAGCTCTGAAAATTCCCAAGATAAGTTCGAGCAGTATTTTAGGACATGGAGAAAAGGGAAAATTTCCTCCATGCATTAAATAAAGGAAAATTAGCTGTTCACTAGTTAAATGCATTGCCAATTTCCTATAATTCATGGAAATCTTTTATTTATGATTTTTAAACCCTGGAGGAAAAAATCAGGGCGTGGACACTTAAGCTTGCGTGGTTTCCTAGCTTTAGGTGGTCGCACGTCGTTCCGTGTCCCGTTCGCTACCTTAGCGGGGCTCCTTCTTGTCGTACTTAAGTGCCTTGAGTGACTAGCATCGGTGAATCAGTCATACGTGCCATGGTCGAATAGAGCTCTGACTGAGCTAGGCGGGCTCAGTGAACTTAGCGATGGATGGTGTGTCTTGATATCCCTGTGGGAAGGCCAGCAATGACCACCTCGTCCTTGATCTTGGAGATAGAGTTTCCTCATCTTGATAGCGCTAGATGAAGTTCTGACAAACTCCATTCCTTCTATCTAATGGCATTGGGTATAGATCGGTACTCGGACGTGGCTTGGTAATGTTCCCTGGAAAATTGGCCATGAAGCGCTCGTGGAAATTGTCCCAAGAGTCCAATAACCCTCTGGGGAAGCCCCGTTAACATGTCGGTCGAGTCAGATAGAGCGATAGGGAGATAATTTGCCATGGCTTAGTGGTCGCCTGTAGCTTCTCGGATTGCCAAGGTGTATACCATCAACTAGGACTCCGGGTTGGTCTGCCCTGTACTTTCTCTATGCCTGTTTGGTGTTGTGTGGAGGCCATCGCCCGGGTACCTCATCATGAGCATATGGCACTCGAAGAGGATGGGCCTAGCCTTGTAATTAGGGATATATAGCACCCGGCAAAGATTTTGCCATTGTACAATATGGAATATACAATCTAGTCGGGTAATTGTATCTCTTAAGAGGAGATCTCTTGGTTGTATCCGGCTGGGACTCCACCTTTACCCCTGCCCCCAATATAAAAAGGGGAGGCAGGGCACCCCTTGAGGGCAAGAGTTCATCAGAACAACACAAATCCTCAAAGGAATACATCATAACTGGACGTAGGGTATTACCTCGAGAGTGCGAGCGCGGAGAGGACCAATATAAAATTCCTCGTATTCCTTGCAATCCACCGATTTTAGCCTATAATTCATATTGCCGGTGTTAAAACATCGGACAGTTGGCACGCCAGGTAGGGGCTTTTAGCGAGATCTACATCAACAACTCGATGATCAAAACAACAGGGAGTCGACAGGCGATAAATTCTCCCCGGGAACAATTTTGTTTGGAAGCCTCGACTTCATCACGACATGTTCCGGCAACCTCGCCTTGGTCGACGCAAATCTAATTCAAACCAGCCTGAGGAACCAGCCGACTCCACACCAGCGGCCCACCAAGACGTCGTTAGTCCACCTTACACCGATCTACTGCGGCAAGGCTCTACTTCATAAACCTTGGGAACAACTCTCTACCTCGGCGTCCGACTTGGCGCTAGGCTTGAGCCAGCTCGGGTCGAGCTAGGAAGGGGAGAGATCATGCAATCTCCCGCACGGTCTCAGCAACGCGCAAAATCTACATCTTACGGCAGCAGACCCGATCCCCTTGTATTCAGTTTGGACACGCCCAGGGCCGTTTCAAGATATGGATCTTAAGGGAGGTCGAGTCATTCTTACATCGGATTAACTACTCGGACTCCGACTCCAGGTCGGACCAACGGTTTGAACAGCAGTTCACACTCCAGTCTGGCGAGTTTCCTTCTGCCCCGCGAGGTCTTCATGGCTTCAACCCCTCCACTAGAGGTACGCGACTACAGAGGAGCAACAAGAGAAGCACGCCGACTACGGTAACAGGAGGAAGCGACCGGCGAGCTCGCAACGACGAGCTACGGAAGGCTGGGTGAACCACTTAGCAACAGATCCTCCAGACCAAAGTCGGCGACCACGACGTCTTCGTCATGCCACAACAAAACGTCATGGCTGCTGCAACCCTGCTGGACACGCTCCAGCTTGGGCCTGATCACCAGGCCACCCCGACTATCGCCAAGATTAAGATGATGATTATAGCTGCTGCCTGTCAGCAGCACTAGCAATCGGGCGACACACTGGTACCAACCAACCAGTCGGGTTTCCCGGCAGCAGGCTCATCTACATCAGCACGATGTCGGGCGGCTAGCTCAAGTCAGCCGCACGAGGAGTCGCGACAAACATCACTCGACAACACCAACAACAACAATCGGCGACGTCATCAAAACAATGGCCAGTTCAACCAAGACCTCTGAGTTCGTCTACAACGTGATCTCCGACAAGATATCAATGCCCGACGCCATCAACACGAAGAAGAAGAGCGCCACCGACTGGAGGATGAGCATGAGCGCTTCGGCCTCCACGACGAGCAATTCAACTACCGCTATCGGAGCCGGAGCCCTCATGAAGATGAAGGCGTTCCAGCTTTCACCCACGAGCTATAGGACGTCGACTGGCCATCAGGCTTCAAGCCTATAGGGATCAAGAAATACGACAGCAAAACCAACCCCGAATCCTGGCTCATCTATATACTCTAGCAATCCGAGCTGCTGGAGGTGACCACAAAGCCATGGCTAACTACCTCCCGGTCGCCCTGGCCGACTCAGCGAGGACATGGCTAACCGGGCTCCCGAGGCGGTCGATCGGTTCTTGGGGAGAACTCAAGGAGTAGTTCATCGCTAATTTCTAGGGGACCTACGAGAGGCTGTCTTCCGAGCATGATCTATACCAACTACACCAAAGGAAGAATGAGTCTCTGCGAGAATTTATCAAGAGGTTCTCCGAGAAGCACAACCAAATTCCAATGATCAAGGACGAGGTCGTCATCGCCGCCTTCCGTAAGGGTGTAAAGGACGCCCCGTTCATCGCAAAATTCACTCGGAAGCCTCTAGCCACTGTCAGGGTTCTCTTCGATATGGCAAACAAATATGCTGACTCGGCCAAGGCAGTGGCAGAGGCCCTCGACGAGAAGAAAGAGCCTTGGCAAAAAGACCAAATGGCGAAAGCTGACAATGAGCCATTGTAGAACAAGTCCGGCAACCGCAAGCGGAAGTCGGACAACGAGGTGGCCAATGTGGAGCGTACTCGGTTGCGGCCCCCACGGAACAACGACTACCAAAAAGTCTTGAATGGGCCTTGCCCCTTCCACCCCAAGGGAAAACACGTAGCCAAAGACTGCTTCATGCTCAAGAAGTTTGCTTCCGAGCAGGCTTCATCATCTACCGCCGACAAGGACAAAGATAAGCCAGATCAAGGCTCGGCCGACGATTTGCAAGATCCCTAGGCCGAGCTCAACCACGTCTTCGGAGGGCCGTCTGCATATGAGTCCAAGCGGAAGCAGAAGCTAACAGCACGTGACGTCAACTCAGTATCTACAACAGACGCCCCCAATATTTGCGCTAGTCAGAGATGTCTATCACGTTCACCTGCTCAGATCATCCAGATCGGGTTTCACACCCGGGACGCTACCCACTCGTCCTGGACCCGGTGTCAAGAACATCAAGTTGAAGAAGGTTCTCATAGACAGAGGCAGCGCGCTCAATATCCTCTTCGCTAAGACCCTGGACGAGATGAAGATTCCTCGTTCAGATCTGCGGCCGAGTACGACGCCCTTCCACGAGATAATCCCCGGCCTGTCTTCAACACCACTCAGGCAGATCACCTTGCCAGTCACCTTCGGCACACGGGATAACTTTCGCACAAAAAACATCTACTTCGAGGTCACTGACTTCGAGACTGCGTACCACGTGATACTCGGACGACCAGCGCTCACCAAATTCATGGCGATACCGCACTATACCTACATGGTGCTCAAGATGCCAGGGCCAGCAGGAGTCCGTGGACTACACCGATCTCAACAAGGTGTGCCCCAAGGACCCATTTGGTTTACCAAGAATAGACCAGGTGGTAGATTCAACTGCAGGGTGCGACCTTCTTAGTTTTCTCGACTACTACTCGGGATACCACCAAATCAGCCTGAAGGAGGAAGACTGCCAAGGATCTTTGTTGAGCAACTCATGGAGCCGTCAGTCAAGAAGAAACCAGTGCCAAAGCAGTTGGGAGGAGAACCTACCCCGACAACAGACGAGGTGCTGCACATATGTCAAGATTGGTGGACTCCTGTTCTCAAATTCCTCTTGGATGATGAACTCCCAGAAGATCACAGTGAAGCTGAACGAATTAAACGTCAAAGCAAGAATTTCTTAGTCGTCGGAGAAGACCTGTACTAAAGAAGTGCATCCAGTGTCCTCATGCGCTGCGTCACCACCGAGGAAGGCAAGCAGATTCTGCTATCGATCCACTCGGGCGTATGTGGCAACCATGCCGCATCCAGGACGTTAGTCGGAAAGGCTTACCGGTAGGGATTTTTCTGGCCAACAGCAGTAACAGATGCTAAAGACATCCTTCGCACAACACACATGCGAGGCATTGCCAGTTCTATGCCTGGACAAACCAATTCTCCCAGCCCAGGAGCTCCAAACAATCCCCAATCTCTTACCCTTTGCAGTATGGGGCTTGACATCGTGGGCCTTTCAGAAGTGCCAAGAGGGCTCACACACTTTGTTCGTCGCGTGGATAATTCACCAAGTGGATTGAGGCCAAACCCGTTTGCAACATAACAGTGGCACGAGCAAAGGACTTCATCATGAGTATACTACAAAATCGTTCAGGGTCCCCAACCGCATCATCACCGACAACGGTACTCAGTTCACAGGCGGCATGTTTCAAGATTTCTGTGACGACTTCGGCATCAAGATCTGCTATGCGTCTATGGCACACCCGCGGAGCAATGGGTAGGTCGAACGAGCCAATGGCATGGTCTTACAAGGCATAAAGCAAGGATTTCGACCGACTACAACCATAGCAGCCGGTGGGTCCAGAACTCCCATATTTCTCTGGTCTCTCAGAACCATGGTTAGTCAGGCAACAGGGCATCCCTTTCTTTCTGGTCTAACCTACGGTGCGAGCCTGTGCTACAACCGAGTTAGAGTTCGGCTCTCAATGAGTTCGAGCTTACTCAGAAGACATCTCAAATAATACCCGATTGGTCGAATTAGATAGTTGGAAGAAGCAGGGGATACAACAATCCACGGCAAGTATTCGCTCAAGCAATTGTCCTGCGTCGTTCACCTATTTCTCCAAATCGCTACCGGAATCTGCAATGTCCGTGGCGTGCTTTTTGGTTGGAGATCTCGTCTTGAGGAAAATACAACCACCAAAGGCAGGCACAAACTGATCCCAATCTGGGAAGGGCCGTTCATTATAGCCGGGTCACACGGCCAGGCGCCTACCAATTGAAGACTGACGACGGTGCCTCATCAGCAACTCATGGAACATAACACTACAAGGGGTCCTTTCTATACTGAGTTTTATACTTTTCCATGTGTACAGTTCTCTCTGACTCACTACGCCGCTTACTTCACCGAGTAGTGAGCCGGGGGCTGCATGTATCTTATGTGCTTTGTCATAATCATACGAGCCTATTTTACTTAAGTTACAAGCTTCACTATGACTTTATTATGTTGCCCGAGTATAGCTTTTTGCGGTGAACAATTTTATTAAGTTCCAATAGACTAACTCGTGCAGACCTTATATAATCGACTAAAGCTAATGACAACTGAGGTAATAGTTTAACGCTCGGCGGGCATTGCACATATATTTACACATGTTTTACAAAAAAACACAATACGCCGACTGCATGACATACTGTCTTTACAGATCCACCTCTCGGTGATAATTTCTGCAGTCGGCCTCGCCTTGGCTATCAGCTCCAGCAGCCTCCTCAGAGCGAGATTGTCTCCTCGGTGAACCCTCCCGATGGCCTCCACGTCTGCCCTTAGGTAGATGGACTTGGGTCTAGCCAGGGTTCGGCCCACGCCGGTAATAACTGCTCATCCGAGTACCTTTCAGGGCACTCGTGCATTCTTCAAGCGTCCTTCAACTTTGGGCGATCGAGCTGCAGCTGGTCCCACGGGGCGAGGATCTATGATGTCGAGGACCCTCTCACGGATCCGAGGAGTGCTTCTGTGACTCCTTGATGACTCTTATCTCCTTGCGTAAGCTGAAATTGAGCTTGGGAATTGGCTCTAGCAGCTACTTACGGGTTCACCAACAAACTTGTTAAGACGTAAAGCGCACGGAGTAATCAATGGATTGGTTAAGATTAGTGTCAAAAAGGGAGACATTTACTGTCGTCGTCGGTCCTCCCACTGGCTTATGGTCCTCTCCAGTTCAACTTTTCCTTACGATTGTCGTTGGCCTCTTTTAGCTCGGGCCTCTCGTGCTCAGCTCGGTCTTGGCCTTTGTCAGGTCGGCCTTATCTTTTTCAAGCTCGGCCTGGCTTTCCTCGCCTCCTTCAGCTGGATTTCCCTCTCTGCTTGGCCCTTCACTCGGCTTTGAAGGCTGCATGACAGATTAGTCAGGATACACTACTCAACAGGTCAGGACCTGTCTGATACACTCAGTGGGAACAAACACAGCTGGAGAAATACCGCTATGGATCTGGTCGAAGATCATCTTAGAGGCTCACCTCTAATCTTTACTGGCGCTTGGTCCCAATTCTTTGGCCCTGAGCTGAGCAGCCCCAACGGAGTCCTCAGCCAAGACTCCCTCTCCTAGTAGCGCCCTTCTACTTCGGCCTTCAAGGCCCGGAGCTATTCCAACTCTTGGAGCTGGGGGGCCACCCGGATCAAGACTTCGCTCATCTTCTTCGAGCGATCAACAAGTTTCTACTTGGGCAAAACAGAGTCAGTCGTCTGATAACTCATATGAGCAAGATAACAAGACTATAATACGACGAAGGTCGTGCCTGGATCCCCTGGGACACGCGGTGTGGCAGCGCAGCAAGCTTTTGCGCTCCCTTACGCCACAGCCTCGTCATGCCTATAACTCTTCGCAGTTCCGTCGGGCTCCGTCCAATGGAAGTCGCGGGAACTTGCGAGGAGGAGCTTCGAGCCTAGGGAGGTCCGGCTTATTCAAAGGAGGAGACAGCGATGATGACAACGACGACGACCAGGACGGCGATGGACTCCTGGCCCCCAACTCGGTGGCCTCCAGGGCCTCGGGGGTCGACTCAGGGGCTGCAGCCACGGCGTCAACAACCCCCACTGGCTCAGGTGCTACCGCAACGGCTTCGACAACAGGCGCTAGCTTAGGAGCTGGGGCAGCGGCTTTGGCAACCATCCCCTGGTCAACCGGTGTTGGTGGCCCTACAGTCGAGGCTGTCCCAGTTTCTGCAACTGGGAACACCGCCGGCTCAGCAGGTGTGCTCGCTGGTGCCGACTCGACTGGGGTAGGATTGACAGCGGGAGTGGCCAGCATGGTCCTCTTGAGGTCGATGTCGACCTGCCTCCTACACAACAAATCTGACATCAAGACAACACAATCATAAACATGATTCTCAGAAGACCCAGGACGACATACTTCTTGGAAAACTTGAGCATCGGTCCAGGAGATCCAAAGGACAGCGCTGGAGTACTGCTGGCTATCGGGCTGGAGGGCATGGCAGTCGGCGGCGGCACTTTAGTCCTGGTCGGGGCCCCGTCCACGGTGTGGCCGGCTAGTATGCTCGGGTACTTGGAGGTGCTGCGGTCGACCTCGTACTCGGCGGCACTCTGGTTAAGCCCGGTGTCGGGGAGCTCGGCTGCACAGGTCCCTATCTAGGACTCAATGGCCTAGGTGCCACGCCGGCGGTGTCCCTTATCTTTACGGCTCCCGGTAGGCGGTACATCGACTTCACCAACGTGTCTTCCTTCCCCGATCTGTAGGGATTTTTCCCCTACTCTCTTCGGAGTCGTTGGCGGCAAAAGGACTTCATTGGCCTCTTCTTCGATTGTGGCCGACAATGGAACGGGAAGTCGTCATCAAACTCCTGCACCACTACAAGCAAGTTTAATAACATACATCACACAATGCTTGGGCAATTAACAGATAATATAGTCTACAAGCAGTCATTACAACAAGAGAAAGCAGATTTACCTCCAGGACGGGGCCCGGTTCCGTTATAGGCTGCGATGCAATGCTCTGCGTCCTCGAGTCAATCGATCACCCCATTGGAGAAATTAGGTGAACAAGAAATGTTGGTCACTCTTGCTAGCATCAACCTCTCGGCTTTCTTCGGTGGGTCATCCTTCCCTTGATAGTCCCCCAAGCAGAACTCGCTTCTCAACTTCAGCGGATTGAACGCGCCGGTCAGGACGCTTGGCCCACCCAAGGTCCAGTCAGGCGGCTTCCATTGAACTTCACCCAATTTGGCCAGCAACTGATGCAAACCTGGCCCATCTCTTCGAAGCGTTGTTCCAACGACCAATTTGGCGAGATTGTCGGGGGCTCCCAGTGAATGCCCAGGCAAGGAGGGCACTAGATTGGAGCAATAAAACCACTTCTTTCCAACCTTTCAAGGAAGACTTCAAGGGAGACTGATATATATCTTTCATCTAGCTTCTTAAACTGAAGAGGCCAGCCCCCCTCAAATCCACCTGAAACCCGTTCTTGCAGGGTTGGGCGCTTTATGTGAAATAGATGCCTCAAGAAGTGTGAGGTGGGGTTCGATGCCCAAGTAGCCTTCAGAGAAGTCACAAAAATTGAGATTTGTAAGATCGACGTTGGGATTCAGATTCACCAACTCCAATCCGTAAAATTAAGAAAAACGGCGGAGGAACTTGGAAGAAGAGAGAACAAACCCTGGTCAAAGAAAGAGGGAATAAAAATACAAGCTTTCGACCGGATTGGGGGGGATTTGGGACTGACTCACCCTCGCCGGAACGGGCAGCGATAATGCGCAGCGTTTGCAGCCACAAGCAACTTCTCCAACCTCTCCAGCTCTTGCCCGAGCTAGCAGTCCAAAAGATCGGCCACCATCAGTCTGACGCCCGCAACCCAAACAACATCTATGAAACCTTCGGCATGGCTGGGGAATAAGAGATTTGGGTGGAAATAAAGTCGGGGGCTTGGAATCGACAAGCGGGATGCGGAATCACTCGAGCTTCGGTGGGGGGGGGGGGGATCAAGCAATGGCGAACCCTAGCGGAGCGGGAAGCAAAATTTTGGCACGGAGCTCTGGGAGAGACGAAACAATTGTCACAGTGGGGAAGATGAGGAATCTTTTCTCTCTCCCTTCACCTTTATAGAGCCTTGCCGACAAAATGGGCTTGGGCCTGCAAAGTCGACACTAGGGCCACCAAGATATGAGTTCTACAGTGCATTGCTCAATATGGGCCGCTCGTAGGCTACGTTAAAATCGCAGTGCTGGTGCTACCAACAGGAACCGATGAGGTAAATAGATATGCTTCATGAAGGCCTAATTGCTAAACACATGTGTTTGGGTATCTGTTTTATCCACCAGGTATCGAGGATATATCCTTATAAGGATCACAAGCTGGTCTTCATTAAAATTGGGGATGCAGGTATCTTTCTCGAGTACACCTGACCACACAATGGATTTATTTTCATAAAGTGGTACTCAGCCTACATGCTTGGCTACTAGTTGCCATGAGCAACGTTATTCCAGCCGACACAACGCTGAAGAGTCTAACTTCCGAGTAGTACGCTACTTGGAAGAGACTATAAATATCTTTTCCAGCTGACATGACATTGAGGAGTCTAACTCTCGAGTGGGACGCCACTAGGGAAAGACTATAAACCCCCTATTCCGCATGACATGAAGCTGAAGAGTCCTATATACGAGTGGCATGCTACTTGGCAAGACTATAAATCATATTCCGGTTGACATGATATGGAAGAGTCTCATATACTAGTAGTAATCTACTCGGGAAGACTACAAGGTTAAAGATCTTTGACTTTATGTTTAATTGTCTTCACAATTAAGCACAAAGTCGGGGGCTACACTTAATAGGTGCGCCTATTCGGCGCACATTATTCATACATCTAGATGAAGCCCTTCATAGCCTCACTGCTAGCTGATATGAAGTAGGACTCAGGAAGAAGAAGCACTCGGACAAAGAGTACTTGGGAGCAATGCACTCAGGCAATCTTCGCCGTGGAGGATGAGCACTCGGCCTCAGCTGTGACTCAACTATGAAGGTCTTAGGGGCTACTCTGGAGGCCATGGGCCCCGGGTACCTCATCACAAGCATATGGGCCACTCGAATAGAGGATGGGCTGAGTCTTGTAGTTAGAGATATAGTAGCACCCGGTAGATTTAGCCTTGTACAAAAAGGAATATACAATCTTAGCCGGGTAAGATGTATCTCTAAGAAGGAAATCCCTCGGCCATATCCGGCTAGGATTCCTACCTTGTACCCCTACCCCCCTAGTATATAAGGGGAGGCAGGGTGCCCCCCGAGGGCAGAACAACACACGAGATCATTGATCCACATACATCCTCAAAGGAATACCATCACAACTGGACGTAGGGTATTATCTCTCATTGAGGGCCTAAACCAGTATAAAATTTCCTTGTGTTCCTTTGCAGTCCATCGGATTTCCCCTCGCTGAGTAGCCCCATAATCATATTGCCGGTGTAAAACATCGACAGGCCTTGTCCTTGATCATTGGGATTTTGTTGCGCTTCTCGGAGAACCTCTTGATAAATTCGCGTAGAGACTCATTCTTCTTCTGGTGTAGTTGGTATACATCATGCTCAGAAGACGGCCTCTCGTAGGTTCCCTGAAAGTTAGTGATGAACCGCTCCCTAAGTTCTCTCCCCAGGAACCGATCAACCGCCTCGGGAGCCCTGTTAGCCATGTCCTCGCCGAGTCGGCTAGTGCGACTGGGAGGTAGTTAGACATGGCTTTATGGTCACCTCCGGCAGCTCGAATTGCCTGGGTGTATACAGTGAGCCAGGACTCGGGGTTGGTTTTGCCGTCGTATTTCTCGATCCCTGTAGGCTTGAAGCCTGACGGCCAGTCGACTTCCTGTAGCTCGTGGGTGAAAGCTGGGATGCCTTCGTCTTCGTGAGGGCTCCGGCTCCGATCACGGCGGTTAAACTGCTCGTGGTGAAGACCGAAACACTCGTTCTCGTCCTCCAGTCGGCAGCGCTCTTCTTCTTCGCGTTGGCGGTGCCAGGCATTGATGTCGTGTCGGAGGTCGCGTTGTAGACAAACTCGGAGATATTGGTTGGGCTAGCGATGGTACTGGTGGTGCCACCGATTGTTGTTATTGGTGTCGCCGAGTGATCTTTGCCGCGACTCTTCGTGTTGCTAACTTGAGCCAGCCGCCCGGCGTCGTGCTGATGTAGATGAGCCAGCTGCCAGAGAACCCGATCTATTAATCAGAACAATTGTGTCGCCCGACTGCTGTTGCTACTGATAGGCAGCAGCTGTAATCATCGCCTTGATCTTGGCGATAGTCGAGGTGGCCTGGTGATTAGGCCCGAGCTGGAGCGTGTCCAGCAGGGTTGCGGTGGCCACGACGTTCTGTTGTGGCGTGACGAAGAAGTCATGGTCACCGACTTCTGTCTGGAGGATCTGTTGCTGAGTGGTTCACCTAGCCTTGCATAGACCGTCATTGCAAGCCTCGCGGTTGGCTTCCTCCTGTTGTCGTAGTCGGCGTGCCTCCTCCTGCTGCTCCTCTTGTAGTCGGTGCACCTCCGGTGGTGGTGTTGAAGCCATGAAGATCTCGTGGGGCAAGAGAAAACTCACCAGACTGGAGTCCAAACTAGTGTTCGAACCATTGTCCGACTTGGAGTTGGAATCCGAGTAATTTATCAGAGTGAGAACGACTCCGACCTCCCTGGATCCAATCTGGAGCGGCTTTGAGCCATGTCCAAACTGAACCGCAGGGGATCGGCTCTGCCGCATGAAGTGTAGATTTGCGGCATGGCTGAGCCTGTGCGGGAGATTGATGATCTCTCCCCTTCCTAGCCCAACCCGGGCTGGCTCACGCCCTAGCGCGAGTCGGCAAGGGGAAACTCGGTGGATTGCAAAGGAACACAAGGAGATTTTATACTGGTTCAGGCCCTCGATGTGAGGTAATACCCTACGTCCAGCTGTGATGGTATTCCTTTGAGGATTTGTGTCAATCAATGATCTCGTGCCCTCAGGGGGCACCCTACCTCCCCTTATATACTGGGGGACAGGGGTACAAGGAAGGAATCCTAGCCGGATACGGCCAAGGGATTTCCTTCTCAGAGATACACCTTTCCCGGCTAAGATTGTATATTCCTTTTTGTACAAGGCAAAATCTACGAGTGCTGATGCCATAGCTGATGCCGAGTGCTCATCCTCCACGGTGAAGATTGCCCGACTGCATTGCTCCTGTGCACTCTTTGTCCGAGTGCGTCTTCTTCCCGAGTCCTGCTTCATGTTAGCTGGCAGCGAGGCTATGAAGGGCTTCATGTAGATGTATCAATAGTGTGCGCCGAATAGGCGCACCTATTAGGTGTAGCCCCCGATTTTTGTGCTTAATTGTGAAGACAATTAAACATAGAGTCAAAGATCTTTAACCTGGAAGTCTTTCCTGAGTAGTATACTACTGGTATATGAGACTCTTCGGTATCATGTCAACCGGAATATGATTTATAGTCTTGCCGAGTAGCAGGCCACTCGTATATGGGACTCTTCAGCTTCATGTCAGCTGGAAAAGGGGGTTTATAGTCTTTCCCGAGTGGCGTCCCACTCGGAAGTTAGACTCCTCAACATCATGTTAGCTGGAAAGGATGTTTACAGTCTCTCCCGAGTAGCACACTACTTGGAAGTTAGACTCTTCAGCGTCATGTCGGCTAGAATAATGTTGCTTATGGCAACTATTGGCTAAGCATCTAGGCCGAGTACCACTTTATGAAATTAAATCCATTGTGTGGTCAGGTGTACTCGAGAAAGATACCTGCATCCCCAATTTTAATGAAGACAAACTTATGATCCTTATAAGGATATATCCTCGATACCTAGTGGATAAAACAGATACCCAAACATACATGTTTAGCAATTTGGCCTTCATGAAGCATATCTGTTTACCTCATTGGTTTTGTTGGTAGCACCTGTACTGCGATTTTAACACAACCAGCGAATGGCCCATATTGAGCATGCTACTGTAGAAATTCATATCTTGGTAGCCTAGTACCGACTGTGTAGGCCCAAGCCCATTAGTTGGCACAGGCTCTATAAAGGCTAGGGAAGAGAGAAAAGATTCGTCAATCTTCCCCAAGTGACCAATCGTTTCATCTTCCCAGCTCCGCGCTGAAATTTCGCCTCCTGCTCCGCTAGGGTTCTCCATTTCTTGCTCCTCCCCATCGAAGCTCGAGCGATTCCGCCTTCCTTTATCCATTCCAAGCCCCCGACCGCATTTTCCCCAAATTTCTTGTTCCCCCGACCATGCCGAAGGTTCCGGATTTCGTTGGGGCGTCGGACAAGGGGTGGCCAACCTCGGATTGCAGCTGGTCAAAGCTGGAAAAGCTAGAAAAGTCACTGCGGTTGCAAAGCCACGATATCATCCGCTGGCACCCGGCTGAGGGTGAGTCAGTTCCAAATCCCCAAGCCGGCGAAACTGTCATTTTTGCCTCTTTCTTTGATCGGGGTTTGTTTCTTCCATCCTCTGCGTTCCTCCACCGTCTTCTTAGTTTCTACGGATTGGAGTTGGTGAATCTGAATCCCAACTCAATCCTGCAAATCTCTATCTTTGTGACTCTCTACAAGTGCTATCTGGGATTAGAGCCCCACTTTAATTTCTTCAGGCACTTATTCCACATTAAGCCCCAACCCTCTAAGAATAGGGTCTAGGAGTGAGATGAAGAAAATTTATATCAATCTTCCTTTGAAATCCTCATTGAAAGGTTGGCATAAGGAGTGGTTCTACTGTTCTGATTTGGAACCCTCCCTGCCTCCATTCACCAGCTCACCACCGGCGGTCTCACCCAATTGGTCGTTGGATCCAACCTTTGAAGAGATGGGCCAAGCGCATCAGTTGCTGGCGAGGTTGGAAAAATTTAAGAAAGCCGGCCTGACTGGCCCCTGGGTCACCAAGCGCTTCCTGACTCGGCACATCTAGCCACTGAAGCTAAGGAGCGAATTCTGCTGGGATTACCAAGGGAAGAACGACCCTGACTGAGAAAGCCGAGAAGTGATTAACCAGCAAAAAGTGACAGAAATATTGTTCACTTATTTCTCCAATGGGGTGGTGGAGACCGAGGACGCAGAACGCTCCATCGCGGCTTATAGCCGAAACCGGCCGCGTCCCGAGGTAACCCTTGTTGCTCTTCTGTGATGAATGTCTATAGACTCGTATCCATAGTTGCTCAGAGTCGTGCAATGTATACTGTTGAATCGTTTGCAGTGGTGCCAGGAGTTCGATGATGACTCCCGTCCGTTGTCGGCCACAAAGTCAAAGAAGAGGTCGAGAAGTCCTTTTGCCGCCCAACCCGACTCCAAGAGAGCGGGAAAGAAACCAATTGTTGATCGGGGCAAGGAGAAAGTTGTGAGGCCAAGTGCCGCAACCAGGAGTTTAAAGATAAAAGACCCCACTGGCACAGCACCTAGGCCATCGAGTCCCAGACCAGGACCGGCGTGGCCGAGCTCAACAACATCGAGCCCAACCCAAGTGCAACCGAGTACAAGGTCGACCCCAGCGCCGCCGAGTACCCGAGCGCCCCAGCCAACCACACCACGAACGGGGCCGACTAGGACAGAAATGCCACTGCTTACTGCCGCGCCCTCAGGCCCGATAGCCAGCGGCCCTCCAGTGCTGCCCTCTGGATCTCCCGGACAGAAGCTCAAGTTCTCCAAGAGGTAGGCCATTTTAGGTCTTCTGAAAACCATGTTTGGCATTGTAGCACCTTGATGCTTGACTCGTTATGCAGGAAGCGAGTCAACATTAATCTTAAGGAAGTCATGTCGACTGCCCCTACTGTCGAGCCTGCCCCATCCGATCCAGCGCCAGCGAGCACGCCTGCTAAGCCGGCGGTGGCCCCGGTTGCAGAGACTGAGACTGCCCCGACTGCAGGGCCGCCAACCCTGGCCGACCAAGGGGTGGTTCCCGAAGTTGCTGCTCCAGCTCCTGAGCCAGCACCCGTCATCGAAGCTATCGCTGCAGCTCTTGAGCCAGCGCCTGATGTTGAAGCCACCGCTGTAGCTCCTGAGCCAGCCCCCGAGGCCTCAGAGGCTGCCGAGTTGGGGGCCAGGAGTCCGTCGCCATCTTGGTTGTCATCGTCATCATCGGCGCTGTCCCTTCCTTCAGACAGACCCGACCTCCCCAGGATCGAGGCCCCTCCACGCAAGTTCCCGAGGACGTTTCAGTGGACGGCGCCCGACAGAACTGCACGGACCTACAAGGTCGATGAGGTGGCAACGGAAAAGGAGCATGAAGACTTGCTTCATGCCACAATCGCCATGTCCCAAGGGATTCAGGTATGACTTCCGTTGTGTTGGAATCTCGGTAGTGTTTCTTGACGCCTGACTCTGCTTTGACTTGTTACTCCCCGAGCAGAAAATTGTTGATCGCTTGGAGAAAATGCACGAGGTGCTGAACCGAATCGCCCTCCAATTCCATGAATTGGACCAACTCCGGGCCTTGAAAGCCGAGGTGGAAGGGCGTAGCCAGGAGAGGGAATCTTGGCTGAGGGAGGCTGTTACCCAGCTCAGGAGTGAGAATTGGGACCAAGCCAAGAAGATAAGAGGTGAGCCTCTAGAACACTTCTTCCTGACCAAATCCTTAATATATTTCTCTAGCTATGTTATTTCCCGACTGCCCAGTTGTGTCTTGACTGCAACATCGAGTTCTTGACTAATCTGTCATGCAGCCCTCGAAGCCGAGTTGAAGACCTGAACGGAGGGAGAAGAACAGCTGAAGGAGGCCGAGAGAGCCAGGGCCGAATTTGAAAAAGATAAGGCCAGCCCGACAAGGGCCAAAACCGAGCTTGAGCGAGAAAAGGCCGAGTTGAAGGAGGCCAACGCCAAGCTCGAGAAGGAAAAAACCGAACTGGAGAAGACCATAGCCAGATGGGAGGCCGACTACGACAGTAAGTCTTCCTTCTGACAATGATCTTAACCAATCCGTTAATTACTCCATCTGCAGCTTTACCTAACAAGTTTACTTGTCGGTGAACCCGGGTAGCTACTAGAACCAATTCCCAAGCCCAATTTCAGGCTGATGCAGAGGAGATAAGGGTCGTCAAGGAGTCACGGGAGGCCCTCCTCGGATCCGTGAAAGGGCTCCTTGACATCATGGATCCTCGCCCCATTGGAACCTGCTGCAGCTCAATCGCCCAAGTGGAGGCACGCTTTGAGGATGCACCGAGTGCCCTGAAGAGGTACTCGGATGAGCACGTCATTGTTGGCATAGCCCGAACCCTGGCAATGACCAAATCCATCTACCCAAGGGCAGATGTTGAAGCCATCGGGGAGGCGTTTGCCGAGGAGACAACTCCTGAGGAGGCACTGGAGCCGATAGCCAAGGCGACGCTGACTGCAGAGATTATCACCCGAGACCTGGATGTGTGAAAACAGTACATCATGCAGTCGGGTTGTATTGTGGATTTTTGTAAGGACATGTGTAAATATATGTGCAATGCCACCAAGCTTTAGACTATTACTCAGTTGTCATTAGCTTTACTCGACCATATAGCCTACACCAAGTTGGTCTATAGGAACTTAATAAAAATGTTCACCGCAGAAAGCTATACTCGGGCAGAGATAGGAGAGTCGTAGTAAAACTTCATAACTTAAGCAAAATAGGCTCGTATATTATTGACAAAGCACATATAATACATGCAGCCCCCGACTCACTACTCGGTTGAAACAAGCAGCGTAGTAAGTTAGAGAACAATTATACATGTGAAATTTGGAAAACTCAGGTATACAAAGTACGTAGCTATTCTATATTCCATGAGTTGCTGATGAGGGCACCATCTTCGGTCTTCTGTCAGTAGGCGCCTGGTCACGTGACCTCGGCTATAATGAACGGCCCTTCCCAGATTGGGGATAGTTTGTGCTTGTCTTTGGTGGTTTGTATTTTTCTCAGGATGAGATCTCTGACCAAAAAGGTGCGGCCACGGACATTGCGATTGTGGTAGCGACGCAGGCCTTGAAGATACCTTGCCGACTGGATTGTTGCGATATCCCTCGCTTCTTCCAACTGATCTAGCTCGACCAATCGAGTATTGTTGGAGATGTTTTCTGAGTAAGCCCGAACTCGCGGAGAGCCAAACTCTAACTCAGTTGGTAGCACAGCCTTAGCACCGTAGACTAGAAAGAAAGGGGATTGCCCTGTTGCCCGACTGACCGTGGTTCTGAGAGACCAGAGAACAGATGGGAGCTCTTGGACCCACTGGCCCGCATATGGTTGTAGTTGGTCGAATATCCTGGCATTGATACCTTGTAAGACCATACCATTGGCACGTTCAGCCTGTCCGTTGCTCCACAGGTGTGCCATAGATGCATAGCAGATCTTGATGCCGAAGTCGTCACAGAAATCTTGAAACACGCTGCCCGTGAACTGAGTTCCTTTGTCGGTGATGATGCGGTTAGGGACCATGAATCGGTATAATATACTCATGATGAAGTCCTTTGCTCGTGCTGCTGTTATTGTTGCAACGGGTTTGGTCTCAATCCACTTGGTGAATTTATCCACTGTGACGAACAAGTGTGTGAACCCTCCTGGCGCTTTCTTGAAAGGCCCGACCATGTCCAGCCCCCATACTGCAAAGGGATAAGAGATTGGGATTGTTTGGAGTTCTTGGGCTGGGAGATTTGTTTGTCTTGCGTAGAACTAGCAACCCTCGCATGTGCGAACAATGTCTTTTGCATGTTACCTGCTGTTGGCCAGAAAAATCCCTGCCGGTAAGCCTTTCCGACTAACGTCCTGGATGCGGCATGGTTGCCACATATGCCCAAGTGGATCGAGTGCAGGATCTGCTTGCCCTTCTTGCTGGTGATGCAGCGCATGAGGACTCCGGATGCGCTTCCTCGGTACAGGTCTTCTCCGATGACTAAGAAACTCTTAC
Organism: Oryza meyeriana var. granulata; assembly: GCA_003991445.1. NCBI lineage: Eukaryota > Viridiplantae > Streptophyta > Magnoliopsida > Poales > Poaceae > Oryza > Oryza meyeriana. Next base: position 3,905 of record RYFJ01003333.1, on the reverse strand, counting down.
TTCGATGTTTGATTTGTTCGGCTTCACTGCGATCTTCTGGGAGTTCATCATCCAGGAGGAACTTGAGAACAGGAGTCCGCCAATCTTGACATATGTGCACACCTCGTTTGTAGCCCGGGGTAGGTTCGCCTCCGACTGCTCTGGTACTGGTTTTTCTTGAATTGATGGCTCCATGAGTTGCTCAACTAAAGATCCTGTTGGGACCACCTTAGCTTGGATCCATGTTTGTCCCAATTCATATATGTTGTAAGAATCTGACCAGCATCATTGTATTTCATAGGATGTGTGTTTATCTCCAGCCCGAAGTCGAACTTGTTTTCCAGCTTGCGGACCTCCTGACAGTATGTCGTCCATGGAGGTATCGTCAGAGAGAAGAGACATGTCTAGTTCTTCATGACTTGGTTCACCACTTGTTTAGGTGGTAGAGTGGAACTCTGTGCACAACCAGTCGACGTATGTTTCCGATGGAGATGAATAAAGGCAATATAGGCAATGTGAGCCGTGAATAAGTGTCCTCATACTCCACGACGTTGTGGAAGCCAGGAGAGTGGATTTGTAGAACGTACTTGAGATTTTTCGCTGGTGGGCGATGTCAGTATGACGCCAGCCCCGGCACCGCCGATCCGTAGAGAACCATCGAAGTACATTGTCCAGTACTAGCTTCGCTGTTGATGTAGGCATTTGAACTTCTGTCCACTCGGTCTACGAAGTCGACTAGAGCTTGTGATTTTGATTGCCTGTCCGTGGCTGTCAAAGGTGATGTCGAACGCCATCAACTCGAGCGCCCATTTCTTTAGCGGATTCGGCGGTGGCCTCATAGTTATGTAGGATGTCCCGAGTGGAAACGATGTGACCACTATGTGACTTGATGTGCTTAAAAATTACGTGCACCAGCTTCGAGACAGTGATGGAGCAGCCATAGAGCAGCTTCTGGACCTACAGATATCTTGTCTTCGAGTCGGCTAGACTTCGCTAACAAAGTAGACTAGGATTTGCCTTTTGGACTATATTTGTATGTACCCTGTTTCGGATCGGACTCGACTGAAAATGCATCAGCACTGTGCTGACACCTGATAGTTGCCGCCAGACGTAATAGCATCAGCGGTTCTAGGGCATGGGTGTTGCCAACATGGGGGGTGATGTGAGAAATTTCTTGAAAGTCTCGAAGGCTTGCTGGGCTTCGGAGTCCACTGGAAATTGTCTGCTTTTTTCAATAACTTGAAAAAGGGCATGCCCCATTCGCCATCGGGAAATAACCGGCTGGGAGTGCTGCCATGCAAGCCTGTCAACTTCTGGACATCCTTCTGGTTAGTCGGTGGAGCCATGTTCATAATTGCGTGGACTTTCTCCGGGTTGGCTTCGATGCTGCGATGAGACAATGAAGCTGAGCAACTTGCCGGAAGGCACATCGAAGGCGCATTTTTCCGGGTTCAATCTTCATCTTGAATCTTCAAAGATTTTGGAAGGTTCTTCAGCAGGTCAGCGATGAGGTCTTCTTTGACTTGGTCTTGATCACCACATGCGATTGGAGGGTGACGTTTCTTCGATATAGGCCTCCACGTGGAGGGACAACATCCCCCGATCTGATGTGTAGACACCGCTAATTCCCGTTGATACGTTGCTCCAGTGTTTTCAAAAACCGAACAGCATAGTGATGTAGCCAGTACTCTCCAAATGTGGCGTAATAAAAGACGATTCTTTAGGCAGTCCTCCTCCTTCAGGCTATGTGGTATCCCGATAGCAGTCAAGAAAAACTGAAAGGTCGCACCATGCAGTTGAATCTACCACTGGCATTCTTGGTAAACCAAATGGGTCCTTAGGGGCACGCCTAGTTGAAATCGGTTGTAGTTGAGAGATGCGCCATTTACCATTTTTCTCCGGACCAGAACTGGTGGCAGCCAATCCAGGATAGATCTCTTTGACGAACCAGCAGGGAGAAGCTTGGTTATCTCCTCCCGGAATAGCATCTTTGCGTCTTAAGCAAAGCGCCGTAGCCGTGCTTGACTGGCTGCATCTGTCTTCACGTTGAGGGGCATGCTCGATCCCTCCCTTGTACGACCGTCATGTTCGGATGGCTTCACGCGAAGATATCCTTGTTGGCTTGGGGAAGGTGAACGAGTGGCATCTTCAATTTTGGTCAGTCCGGGTCCCACTAGTAGTTAGTCTTGGACGGCGGTCGGAAGGCGTCCAGTGGGAATCTTCTTTGTGTCCGGTCCTCTGAAATTCCTGACTTGGCTGCTTGTTGCTGGAACTGGGTCTTCCTCGACTTCTGTTGTGACGCTTGCCGAATTGGCTATTCGCCCGACTGCCGCGTCTTGGAACTGGGCCAGTTCCACAACTCTCCTTGTTGGTAGTGCAAGCTTGCTTGACATCACTCGTGAAGGGGAGAGACTCTCTGCCCTGGCATCTTGAGCACCCATATAGGTATAGTGCGGTACGCCATGAACTTGCGAGCGCCGCGTCATCCGAGTATCACGTGGTACACAATCTCAAAGTCGGCGACCTCGAAAGCAGATGTTTTTCCGTGCGGAAGTTAATCCCGCGTGCCGAAGGTGACTGGCACAGGATCCTGCAGCCGACTGGTGTTGAGACAGGGCCGGGAATTATCCCGTGGAAGCACCGTTCTCATGGCCACAGTCAGAACCGAGGATCTTCATCTCATCCAGAGTCTTGGCGAATAGATTGTCGATGCTGTAGCATGTCGGCAATAAAAACTAAGGCTACTCGGGCGAGGGAAACTCGGTGGGATTGCAGAGGAACATAAAGAGTTTTTATACATGGTTAGGCCCTCGATGTGAGTAATACCCTATGGTCCAATTAGGTGTTATTCCTCTGAGGTGTTTGAGTGATCAATGATCTATGCGTCGCCCTCAAGGGCCCCTGCCTCCCTTAATATACTAGGGGACAGGGGTACATGATAAGGGGAATCCCAGCCAGATACAGCCAAGGGATATCCTTCTTAGAGATGAGACTTATCCGACTAAGACTGGTTTTTATTGTACAAGGAAAAATCTGCCGAGTGCTATCTTAATCTCTAACTGCATGGTTTTGGCCCCATCCTCTACCGAGTGACCCATCGCTTGCTGGTAATGATACAGGGGCCCATGGCCTCCATAGTAGCCCTGAGGACCTTACGTTCACCAGCTGATGCTGAGTGCTTTGTCCTCCACGCTTGAAATATCGTCGAGTGTGATGACTTCTCGAGTACTCTTTATCTGAGTTAAGTCTTCTTCCTGAGTCCTGCTTTCATGTCACTGCAGCGAGCTATGAAGGGCTTCATGTAGATGTATGAATAGTGTGCGCCGAATAGGCGCAACCTTATTAGGTGTAGCCCCCGGACTTGTGCTTAATGTGAGACAATTAAACATAAATCAAAGAATCTTAACGCTGTAATCTTTCCTGAAGTACATACTACTGATATGAGATTCTTCGGTTTCATGTCAACCGGAATTTACATTTAAGTCTTCAGTAGGAACTACTCGTATGTAGGACACTTCGACTTTGTTCAGTCATCAATATGCTTTATAGTCTTGCCGAGTAGGATGCTACTCGTATGGACTCCTTCAACTTTCATGTCGGTTGGAATAAAGGTATTGTCTTTTTCGATGGTGTCACCAGAAGTAGACTCACACTCCCGTCATATCAGCGGAAAGATATTATAGTCTCTCCCCGAGTAGTAGACCTACTCCCGGATAGTTCAGCACCTCTTCGCAGAATCATATCAGCCGAAATCACATGTTGTCCATGGCACACTGGTGCCCACGCATGTAAGCCGAGTACCACCATTTATCGAAACAATAAATCCACCACGACGTGGTTAGCGCTTTACAACCTCGAGAAGATACCTGCATCCCTCACTTTTAATGAAGACCCAGCCTTCGTGAATCCATGTAAGATATCATCTC